>JAULKM010144075.1:0-17945 GCA_032355605.1 Rubia tinctorum | reverse complement strand
GATTGGGTTGATGTTGTAAGAATCTACCAGATGCATCCTGATCAGGCTTCGCGAGCGATGCTAACGAAGTCAGATCAGACAACTCTGCACATTGCAGTCTCAAGTTCCTATGAAGATCAAGCAGGTGTTGAAAACGACGCAGAAGTCGCAATACAACTGGTGGAATCCATTTCTGAGGAGGCCATCATATACAAGGCCTTGCGGCTGCGAAACGAGAAAGGAGACACGCCTTTTCACCTAGCTGCAGCAGCTGGAAGTGAGGCTATGTGCCATTACATAGCCAGTGTGGATAAAATGCTGATTTTCGAGCGAAATCACAACGGTGAAACACCCTTGTTCTTAGCTGCTCATCAAGGAAAAAAGGAAGCATTTTTGTGCCTTCACTATCTCTACAATGGAGAGCAGCCACCTGATGAACTCCTCTGTCGCTGCCCCTATCACCGCCGTTGTACTCTCCGTTGCTGCCCCTATCATCGCCGCTTTACTCCTCCTCCGCTGCCCCTATCACCGCCGTTGTATTCCTCCTCCGCTGCCCCTATCACCGCCGATGTACACCTATGCCGCTGCCCCTATCCCCGCTATTGTACTCCTCCACCGCTGCCTCAATTCCCGCCGTTGTACTCCTCCACCGCTGCCCCTATAACCGTTGTTGTACTCCTCTGCCGCTGCCCCTATCGCCGCCGCTATACTCCTCCGCCGCTGCCCCACCACCTCTCCCGATATCTTCCGCCGCTATACTCCTCCGCCGCTGCCCCACCACCTCTCCCGATATCTTCAGCCGCTATACTCCTCCGTCGCTGCCCCACCACTTCTCCCGATATCTTCCGCCGCTATCTCACCACCCTTTCACCTCCCCCGATCTCCTACGCCACTATCCAACCCCAAGATGAACTTTGCCGCTCAGACCCTAGCACCGCTCAGCCAAGCGCCGGGCCCGAGCGGAGAGTGGTGGCGGGAAGAAGAAGATAATTGTTCTCCTTACAACGGAGAATCGGAAAATCGAGTAGGGAAGAAGAAGAAAATCGAGAAGGGGGGCGAATCAGAGAAAAAAAATCGGAAGAAAAAATAACCGGGAAGAAGAAAAGAATTGGGAAGCCTCTTTTTTCTTTTTCTAAAATCAGAGGCAAAATCATCTTTTCACATAAATTCGGCCCTAAATCAGTTGACTGAAAAGTCAAACGAGTCAAAGGTTATATTGACACTTTCTGATATTGCAGGGTTATATTGGCACTTTCAGCCTAAAGTCAAGGTTATTTTAGCACTTTACTCTTGAAAATATATTATGCAACGTATAGTAGTTATAAAGCTATAACCCGATCCTTGCAACCCAAAATTTTTATCTTCATTTATTCTAATTTACACTTTAAACCTTGGTTTTTCCATGACTTATGAAAAGACCGTCTTTCAAGAGACAGACTCACGTTTTTAATAACTGCTCTGAAATAAGACTGTTTATGACTTAACCCCAAAATTTAATATAATAACTTTTTTACAACATGATCTAACTCTTAGGTAGACCAACTCTTTTTCAAAAATCATAAAAAACAAAAATATAAATTGAAACAGAGGAATGTACCCTACTAACTGGGCTGAAATTTGGATGGTTTCAATTTCCATTAGTTTCACCTTAACACCAAAACCTCTGAATTGTGCTACACATTCAATAATCATCAATCCTTTCATTCTTTTTTATATAGTAATAATAAATGATTATTAGCCAAATCTAAACCATATCAATGGACTTTTTTTTTCTTAAAAAATTTACATCTACAGGTTTAAGACTATTTAAGAATAAAAAACATGATTTTTTTAACTTGTAATTAAATTCTATTTTGAGTGTAGAGTGCGCTATGTATTAGATTCCTTCCTTGATTGAAGACTAGATGAGGTTCACCTTTAGTTTTGCATGCAATCAACAGAAGAAAAGAATCCACAATTCAATACTATAATAATAATAAAAAAAGAAATACATCAACTTCCATTCTCTAAAAAGTGGTGGAGTAAGTTTCACTTTCAGTTTCAGATCATATGTATGTATAAAGAAAACACAGTTATATATAACTTATAATTATGTGACCAAGTCTTTCACAAATCCTTCTGAAATGCATGTTTCCAATATGCCAAAACTGTAACAGCAGCATTCTTCTGTATCCCATTCCCATCAGTTGACACTTGATCACTCTTGGCACGAGATATCGACGTAAATGGAAGAGCACACACCAGCTGAGAGAATGAGTGCACAAACATTCGACATCGATAGGCTGTTTAGTTCGACAATGGCAAAGGATTGGGTTGATGTTGTAAGAATCTACCAGATGCATCCTGATCAGGCTTCGCGAGCGATGCTAACGAAGTCAGATCAAACAGCTCTGCACATTGCAGTCTCAAGTTCCTATGGAGATCAAACAGGTGCTGAAAACGACGCAGAAGTTGTAATACAACTGGTGGAATCCATTTCTGAGGCGGCCATCAGATACAAGGCCTTGCGGCTGCGAAACGAGAAAGGAGACACGCCTCTTCACCTAGTTGCAGCAGCTGGAAGTGAGGCTATGTGCCATTACATAGCCAGTGTGGATAAAATGCTGATTTCCGAGCGAAATCACAACGGTGAAACACCCTTGTTCTTAGCTGCTCATCAAGGAAAAAAGGAAGCATTTCTGTGCCTTCACTATCTCTACAATGGAGAGCAGCCACCTGATGAAACTCTCGGTCGAAGGAAGGATGGAGACACCATTCTGCATTCTGCCCTGTCAGGAGAATACGTTGGTAAGATTCGGGTTTTTTTCGCCCGTTTTGGACAATAACATTAAATTTGATCCTGTTTTTGTAGAACTGGCGTACCTGATCATCATTTACTACAAGAAACTAGTTAACTCAGTCAACCACGATGGCCTCTCGCCGCTCCATATCCTTGCTAGTAAGCCTAATGTGTTCGAGAGCAGCAGCGATTTCCGACTCCTTGATCAGTTCATCTACAACTGTAAGATACTTTTAATTAAGAAAAAAAATTGAATCAGACACACTTCGTTTTTACTATCTTCTTCCATGTTGAACATAAGGGTTGTTTGTTCCCCTACCTAAGAAGACATATGAACCTATTACAAAACGAAATTCATGCTGCGGAATTGGTACTTGTTACCCAAATAACTACGAGACATGTATGAATTTCTTCTCTCTGCCTTGGAGAGCATTCAAAGTCATTGGTAAGTAAGTGTTTGAGTATCTTGCAGTTCTAATAAGTTGCAAATAGTTCCGAGTATTGAGATTTTTCTTTCTCCAGTTCAACTTGGTAAAGATAGCTGCCGAATGGGACTACGCGAATGCATAGCGGATGAAGAAAATCCAACAGATGAAGGTCACTCTCGGCTCTTAAAGTGTTTGATCTCATTTTCCCTTCTTAGTGTCTGTTTATTTGCATGGAATCGGAAATATGGAAATGGAACTGAATCGCATGCAAACAGACAGACACTTAATGTCATTTACTTCCATGTCTAAACCTAATCAAAATGGCAATATCATCAATGCGGCAGGAACCAAGAAGACATATCCATCAATCTACGATACCGGCTTTCTGCTTTTCAAGCTGCTGGTGACCATAGTTCTGACCATTTTTGGAATTGGTAGGTACACTATTTGTCCAAAATATGTCACTATTACACAACACTTTACAAATGTTTCAACATGTATATACAGGCATTTCAAGGATTGGAAAGATCAGACAAAAGAAAGAGAATCACAGATGGTCTTTTCAGATTTTGGCTCTACTGATTGACAAGAACAAAGCGTACAAATATGATCATAATGGCCAAATACCACAAGTTCCACAGAAATATACATTTCTAAAAAAAGTTCTTCCACCACTAATGCCACCACAAGATACTGATTCTCTTTCAGAAGATATGATGATGCAAGACCAAACCGCGTCTCAAGGGAACAATCCCAAGAAGCTGTCAGCACTTCTACTCGCAGCCAGGATGGGCATAACCGAAATGGTAAAAGCAATCCTTAAGGATTATCCCATGGCATTCGAAGAATTGGATGAAAATGAGAAGAATGTGCTACTCTTGGCAATCGAGAGTAGGCAAACCAGAGTTTATGATCTGTTACTGAAGATGAAGCCACCTGAGTTTGTGCTTTACCAAAAGGATAACAAGGGCAATGGCGCGATGCATTTGGCTGCGAAATTCACGAAGCAACAACCTTGGCGAATTCCAGGCGCTGCAATGCAAATGCACTGGGAAATCAAGTGGTACAAGGTAAGCGAAAAGCAGTAACATCACTCTTTACCTAAAGCATGATTAACCCGGCATTTCGCTCGTGCAGCATGTCAAGCACACCATGCCGCCCCAATGTCTGGCTAAATACAACAAGGCAGGGGAAACCGCGAATGGAATCTTCAAAAGGACACATGGAGATCTGATGAAGAACGGGAGCGAATGGCTCACTAAAACCTCAGAGTCATGCTCTCTAGTAGCAGCACTTATTGCGACAGTCGCATTCGCTACTGCATCCACAATACCAGGCGGGGTTGATCAGATGAGCGGCCGCCCGGTCCTTGAAAACCATCCGGCATTTCTGGTGTTCTCGATAACTTCATTAGGAGCGCTAAGTTTTTCTGTCACAGCCCTGGTGTTTTTCCTCGCTGTCCTAACCTCAAGATGCCAGAAGAAGGACTTCAAACATGATTTGCCAATGAAGCTTCTTATAGGATTGAGTTCCCTCTTCACCTCCATAGCTGCAATGCTGCTATCATTCTGTGCAGGACATTTCTTCCTCATCAAAGATCAGTTGCAAAACGCGGCATTTCCAATCTATACCGTGGCTTGCCTTCCAATAACGTTCTTCGCTTTTGCGCAACTTCCCTTGTACGTTGATCTGTGGTGCTCTATAACCAGAAAGGTCCCGCTTCATAGCTTTAAGGTTGATTTCCACTAGTTCTTTTCCCACTTTGGTCTACCAACTTGTAAAACTAGAGTATAATGGTTTTGGAGCTCAAGTTTGATGGTCTTTCTCACCTCTTAAATTGTATATTTTGATGTCTTTCCTGCTCAAAACATGTTAAATCTTGGCTTCATTTGGGTTTGCACCGTGCTTTTACTGCAGTATTAGTAAATGAGAGACCCCAGAAACAGAGTTACACATGTAGAATTCAGTTACTACTATGTCTTTTAGAGTTTCTTTATATCTTCTCTTGTGCTAAAATTTATTTTGGATGGGTACCATACCAAGTTCTACATCCAAAAATAAAAGCAATAGAAGTCTTGTATTGGATGTATATATTTTGTAATTATCTTTGTATGATTAGATTAGATTTTGTAATATCCATTCTCCTTAGATTTAGGTAAATTTGCTTGGATCGGAATGTTTTTCATACATAGTTGGTTTTGTACTTGGCCATATATATAGGGGCTTACTATGATAAATACGGGTGATTATATTTTACATAGTATCAAAGTTAAAATCCCAAAAACCATTAAAATCCTAAAAGTTTTAAAAATCATCTTCGTTTCTGCTTCCGCCGACCAATGGCCGATGTTGAAATTTCCAATTTGATCGAAGAATCCGGTCTTCATGTTAAAGATATGGCCACCTCCAATATGGCGGCCATACTCTCCACCTGCAGGACACCACCACCGCCAAGCTCAAGGCCGATCTCGCCCCTGCTGAACTATTGGTCGTCGTTGATCAGCTCCTGGCCAAGACTGCTGCCGCTTCAAAACTCGTCGTCACCACCAATGTGCCCTCGTTAATGTCCACCTCTCTATTTTTCCTTCATATTTCAGTTCACCCTACTCTCACTTTAGTGATTTTTAAAGGTGACAATAATCGGGAATGGATGACTGCCATCATCACTGCCAATGTGGCTCAGACGCCTGCCACCGCTGATACGGTGGCCTCCTCGTTGATCAATCTTTATCGATCGACGATGAGGCTCGCTTTATCCGATGCCTAGTAGAATTCAGTTTTAAATTTGATTTCTAAATTACAAAACCTCACTAATGATGTGTCAGGTAAGTCTTCTTTGCCTTGAATTATTGATTGTGGAGTTTCTTATCATGTGAACAGTGACAAGAATCTACTACGTGATATTACCACTGTTGAATTCACTAATGTTATTTTGCCTAATGGAATTATATTGTCTGCCAATACACCAAGTCACTATGTATCTTGCCGAATTACGTTGCAATTTGTTATCTTGTGCTAATTTATTTTCTACTATTAATTGTCTAGCTGTGTGTATTGAAAGCATATGCATATTACAAGACATCGGCTCGGGGACAATGATTGATGTTGGTGAACATCATGGTGGGGTAAATTGGCTTCACACGTTTGAAGACTTTTCATCGCCGTTGTGTGCACCGTTCGTCTCCGCTTTCTCCAAGTCATCTGCTTCTGCAAGCCTTTGGCATCAACGATTTGGTAATCCTTCCACTTCGGTACGGTCTTCTACCTTTTTTTAATTATTAAAAATAGTCATTTGGATTTTAATAACATTGTTCCTTACTATGTTTGTCATCTAGACGATCGGCAACAAATGGGTTGGTGGAATGGGTAAAAATGACTTGTCATTGAATTCCGGCCTTAATTTGCGGGAATGAGTGCTTTTACTCTTTCACTTGTATTCTAAGGTTATATTAACATTCTCAAATATCATAAGATTCTATGTGAATTATATACTTTTCCTAAATAATTTTATAAATGAACCGTCAAAAACACTCGCTATCTCCCTCTTCTATTTTTCCTCCAGGAGTCCATCCACATCCAGCAGAATTTGGGTGAGTGTGACGCTGTTTTTGTGTTTCGAATCTGTGGGCTGCAAAGTGCAAACTTTTGTGCGCTACTGATGCTGGAATTGAGTTTCGCTTCTTGTATTTTCATCTTAACCACTCAATACTCGGTCAATTTTGTTATAGTAGCCCATGTCCATGGCCAGAATTCGATTAGATTTTAATCCAGTGCACTGTGAAAACCCATGAGTGGAAATTACACAGAGAAGGCCATAATGAGCTTGACCTGTCTGTTCCAATAAACGGAATGAGTTTTGAATGGGCATTCTGATTCATTTTGCCTGACATGATCCTAGCCATTGTCTCTCAGTACCTATTCATGTTTGTTCCTCCTTTCCTTGCGTTGAAATTGAAGGATTGTGCCCTTTTGATGGAGGTTTTCAGTAGGAGTACTCATTTTTGCTTGTTTTATGCAGAGGCCAGGCCTTTTGAAGCTACAGCCATAGAGGTAACTGAAGGCAATGCAGGAAGATATACTTAGCGATTTCCCCGACGACATCCTCATCCACATGTCCTCTCATTTCTACCCATTGCAGGTGACCCATTCTTTCCTCCAGGTGGAAGGACGTTTACAAAGGTGTTCCAAGCACCCACTTATCCATTGGTAAGGCTTCAAACCAAAAGTGGGACACATGTTGAAGTTGAAATACACGCCTGTTCTCTTTCGCATGATTTGTCAAAAACATGACTGATTTTTCTGTTTATTGTATGACGAATTACACGACTTTTGGGTTCGGTATTTGACCCATCTAGAGTTTGATGTAGAATGTAGATGCAGATGCCCCAGATTGATGCTTGCTAGTGTACATCATCTTTAAATGCTTTTAGGGGGAAAATGCTTGGTGAAAAATTATCAGAGATGGCGCCATAGGATATAGATGCGGAGACTCGAGAGAAAATAATTGAAACTCCGGTAGCCTCTGGTTTTGGGAAACGATCTTTTACGTGGGATGAAGAAGATATAGAAATGATAAGTTTCATGCTAAATGCCATTTTTTTTTTTTTGAGTTTGGCACCATAATTTTAGGTGTGTGGATTTAAGTGGATGAAATTAAATTTAGAAAAAAAAAAGTTAGATTGCATGGATTTAAATGATGAGTTGGTCTCCTAACAGAAATTTTGTCCATGAGGTTATGGACATGCTAGATGATAGAATGTAAAACCCACAAATCATTGTGGCTGTGTGTATTCATATATAGTGAGTACAAAGGGTATACAAGATAGAATCAGATATGAAAAAATATATAGACAAAACCAATGAGAAAGGGTATTCATTTCTTAACCTGATTCTAATTTATCTAATATTCTATTAAACACCCTTTGGATTTACACATATAATTAAACACATGTTCGAAACCCTTTGCTTTAAAGTTTATTCAAAATTTTCTATGATAGGGTTAATTAAGCACAGGTCGATTAAGACAGATAAATAGCTGTCACTTTATTGCTCTCAAGAAGTGAAAGAATCGCCTTATAAGGATAAATAGCAGTCACTATTTTCTTCTGGAGCATATATGGTTCAACTTCTAATGCAAAAGCAAGAAAGATTGGTACGTTTACAATGTCATTGCCTTATAAGGGTATATGACGTTTCCCATTTTCGTATAGAAGAAGAAAAGGAACAAGAAGAAAATGAAATGAGACATTTTGTACTCCTTCTTTATGTATTAAGGAATAGTAATATTATGTGAATATTACTTGCAATTGTAATTAGATTAGATTACTTTTCCTTTTCTGTATAGGTCTTTGTACCTCTATATAAGAGCATAAATACAATCACAAAATTATTACCCCGTAAATTTTTCATGGTATCAGAGGCTAAAATTCCGAAATCCTAAATGAATTTTCCGCAGCCTTTTCTCTAGCCACCGCAGCCGCCACTGTCAGCCGCGCGTCCGATAGCCGTTTGCCCAACACTGCAGCCTTCCACCAGGTTGCCGCGATCTCCAGACGTCGTCCGTACTCTGATCTGCCAACACGTCATCCTCCATGCGCCGCTACCGATCCACGCGCCGCCGCCGGTCTTCCTCGCGATGTCGCGTTTAACTGTCCGTACCGCCGGTATGCTTCCACGGCTGATCCGCAACAATGTCTACTCCTGGTATTGGTTCCAATGCTGCTGAGCAAGCCGCATCGTTGCTGTAACCGAGGCTAACAAGCTACAGAATCTCAATGCCGCCGATGTGATTGCAATTTCACTTAAACAGTTGCAATTGCAATCTGGCTCTGGGGTATCTGTTCCTACTGGTCGATCTCTGAATGACCCAAACTTCCTTAGTACTATTGATGGCCCTGGTTTGTCAATCTGTCCCGTCATACTGAAAGGTGAAGAGAATTACCTTGAATGGTCTGCCGCAATTTATGGATCTATGCTTGCCAAGAAGAAGATCGGTTTCATTGATGGAACTATTACCAAACCTCCGAATAATCATCCTAATGTAGTTGATTGACATGAGGTTAATGTTACCCTGGTACGTTGGATCTTACAGACTGTAGATCCACCATTGCGTTCTTCTACTAGCTACTATGACACAATTAAGGAATTGTGGGATGATCTTAAGGCACGATTTACTCTTGGAAATGGTCCAAAAATTATGTAGATGCGTGAAAATATACAGAATTGTCAGCATAATGGTCAGACTGCTGCCATTTATTTTGGAAAAATGAAGAAGTTGTTTGGTGATAATAACTCCCTTCATCCTTCTTTAGTTTGCACCTGTGGGGCTTGTAAACCACTGTGCACTTGCAACCATGCTGCCAATGCCTTCCGAGAATGTTAGAGAGATATGATCTACCAATTTCTCATGGGTCTTGATGAAGACTATCACACCTTGCGATCCAACATCATGACCACTGATCCCCTGCCACCTGTCATGCGCGTATATGCTCTTGTTGCTCAGGAGGAGAATCAGAGAGTCATTGTTCGATCTCGCGAGCCTTCAACTGACTCTACTGCATATGTTGCACGATGACCATCTTCTTTGTGATCTTCGACAGATGCTCTCACTTCAACTGATCGCAAGAATCTCGCCTATACCCATTGGTAATTGCAAGGGTCATGACAAAGATACCTATTTCAAGCTCATAGGCATACCAGATTGGTTCAAGGAATTGAACCAAAAGTCCAAGAAAATGGGGTCGAATCAACCAACCGCCGTCGTCGGGAACGATTGACCGGCCATTGGCGTTCGCACGACTCTGCCTCCTTTTGTTGGCACTGCCATGTCGCCTCCTGGTCACGCCACTGTGGCTTCACACTGTACCCCTGCCCGCTCTGACTTTGGTCCTGCTCTGTCTGATGACCAATGGAGTACGACCATACATTTATTTAATCAGTTTAATTCTGTGTCAGACCATGGGTCAAGTAAGTCTACTTTACCATGGATTCTTGATTCGGGAGCCTTATATCACATGACTGGTGACAAAGGTTCTCCGATTGATATAAATAATGTTTTCGATTATGTGAATGTTATATTTCCATATGGTTCTGTATCATCAGAAACCCAATATGGTCCTACTCGTTTTGGGGATGTTACTCTTACTCATGTGCTCTACATACTTTCTCTGCAATTCCACTTATTATCATGTTCTAGATTGTTATATGCCTTAAAATGTCTAGCTTTGTTTATTGAAAATTATTGCATTTTATAGACAATCAGTATGAGGACTGTGATTGGTGTGGGTGACCAGCAGGGGGGGGAGGGGGGGGGGGGTTATTGGCTTCGTCAGCTGGATACAAAAGTTTGTCCTCATATCTTGCAGTCTCTTCCGATAATTGCTTCAGTTTCTTCTTCTGATTTGTGGCATCAGCGTCTTGGGCATCCTTGCTCTACGGTGTTGTCTTCTGTTTCTACCATTATTTTAGCACTAATAATGTTTTTGTTCCTTGCTCTGTCTGTCATAGGGCAAAAATAGACTGGACATAGTTTTCCTTTGAGTTCTTCGAATGCTAGTTCTTTATTCGAATTATTACACTGTGATGTTTGGGGTTCTTATAAGACACCATCCTCTACTGGTGTATTTTAATTTTTTTACTATAGTTGATGATTATTCCCGATTTGTTTGGGTTTATTTATTAGTTTCTAAGTCATAAATTGCCTCTAGATTTATTAAATTTTGTGCTCTGGTCAAGAATCAGTTTGGTCGCGTGGTTAGGCATATCCAAGCTGATAATGGTACATAATTTCTACCTTTGAGATCATATTTTTCTGAATCCAGGCTGATTTTTGAGACTTCTATGGTTGATACACCACAAAATAATGGTCTTGTTGAGCATAAGCATCGTCGTTTGTTAAATTTGGCTCATGCTTTGCGCTTTCAAGCTTATCTGTCGAATGAATTCTGGGGGGAATGCATTCTTACAGCTTCTTATTTGATCAATCGGACACCGACGAAGCTACTCAATAGATGAACACCATTTGAGTTACTCTACGGATGTCCAAATTACAATCTGTTGCGAGTATTTGGATGCTTGTGTTTTGCCTCCTACATTCCCATATATCACGACAAGTTTGCTCCCAAAAGTGGGCGTTATATTTTCCTTGGGTACCCTGCCGGAAAGAAAGGATATCATTTTTATGATTAGAATCTAGTCCCTTCTTCAATAGTTGGGATGCTAATTTTTATAAAGACCAGTTTTAGTATATTATGCCATCACCGACGCCAGACATCACCCCACCGCCGGCCAGTTCCCCGATTCCTAAACACTCACCACCGACGGTTAACTCATTCCCTCTAAAAACCAGTCGCTGATGGTGGCCCCTGCTCCTAATTGTCGACTTGCCTTGCCACCAACTGACCCGATCCTAGACATGCTGCACGTGCCGGTGTTGATCCCATTGCACGCGTCTCACGCGCCGTCGATGTCTGATCACGTGCCTCCATCCCCAACTGTGAATCTGCCCACGTCACCACCACCATTGTCCGAGGTTGCGCCTCCTTCGATAACTTCTCCTCCGCTTCCTGGTTCGCCAAATTTATCTTTGGCGCCACCACCTGCAGCCGAGCTGTTCCCTATAAGACAGAGTGTTCGTGATCGTCGACCTCCTACTTACTTAGATGATTATTTCTACTCTATTACTGATATTAATACCCCTCCACTGCTATAGTCACACCTAAGCCATCACAATCCTCACGTGTTCTCTATCCTTTAACTGATTTTTAAATTGCGATAAATTTTCTACTACGCATTCTAGATTTTTGGGTGTAGTAACTTCTAATGCAGATCCCACCACTTATTCTGAGGCTTCGAAGTATGCTCATTGGCGTGATGTAATGGCTGGTGATATTAATGCGCTTGATCAAAATCATACATGGACTTTGTCTTCTTTACATCTGCATAAGACTGCTATTGGATGCAAATGGGTGTATCGTACCAAGTTCAAATCTGATGATACCATTGAGCATCACAAAGCTCGATTAGTGATCCCTGGAAATCACCAGAAGGAAGGAATTGATTATACTGAGAAGTTTTCTCCTATTGCAAAGATGAGTTTGGTTCATCTGTTTCTATCAGTTGCAGCCATTCGTGGTTCGGAACTTCACCAGATGGATGTGCATAATGTTTTTCTACATGGTGATTTGCACGAGAAGGTATTCACGTGACCTCCACCGGGCTAACCTGCGCCTCCTGGCCAGGTTTGTCGGCTTCAGAAATCTCTTTATGGTCTTCGGCAAGCTCTTCGTAATTGGTTTGCAAAATTTTCTCAGACTTTACGTGTCTTTGGCTTTGTTCAGAGTAAGGCAAACTACTCTTTATTTTCTTTTACTCGTGGCCTAGTTTCTTTGCATTTACTTTTCTATATGGATGATTTGGTCATTGCTAGTAGTTCTTCGACGCTCATATCCGAATTCAAGAAATGCTTGAACTCTTATTTTCATGTGAAGGATCCTGTTACACTTAAGCATTTCTTGGGTATAGAGATCACTATAAGACCGGATGGGATGTTTATTTTGCAAAGAAAATATGCCCTGGATATCTTATCTGACACAGGTTTGTCGGCCTCTAAACCGACTGACTTCCCTAGGGAGCAACAACATAATATTGCGAAGGTCGAAGGACCCCTTTATGATGATCCTGAGGAGTATCGGTGCCTGGTAGGTCGTCTCATTTACATGACTATTACTCGTCCCGAGCTTAGTTATTCTGTTCATACACTTTCTCAGTTTATGAAGTCTCCTAGTGTTCCTCACTGGCAAGCTGCGATTAGATTTCTTCACTACTTGAAGAGTCATCCTTGTCAAGGTTTATTTCTCTCTTCACGTAGTTATTTACAATTGACTGCTTATTGTGATTCTGATTGGGCTGCTTGCCCCCATCATACGACGTTCTCTGTCTGGGTACTTTGTGATGATGGGTGATTCTCCAGTTTCATGGAAGACCAAGAAGAAACCTACAGTTTCTCGTTCTTCTGCCGAAGCGGAGTATCGTGTTATGACCGTTGCATGTTGTGAGTTGTTGTGGCTCAAGTCTTTACTTCGTGACTTGGGTGTTGTGCATTCTGCTCATATGTGACTGTTTTGTGATAGTCAATATGCTCTCCACATTGTGGTTAATCCGGTGTTCCATGAACGTACGGAGCATATAGATGTTGATTGCCATTTTGCCCGTGATCTTGTACAGTCTGGTACTCTTGTTAATAATCATATTATCACGATTGATCAACCTGCGGATTTGTTTACCAAAGCTCTTGGACGAAATCAGTTTCATTCATTGCTTGGAAATTTGGGCATTTCTGATCCACATGCTCCAACTTGAGGAGTATTAAGGAATAGTAATATTATGTGAATATTACTTGTAATTGCAATTAGATTAGATTCTTTTTTTCCTTTTTTGTATGGGTCTTTGTACCTCTATATAATGTACCTCATAGCATGAATACAATCACACAATTATTACCTTGAAAATGCTTCGTTATGGTTGTACAAGGGTGATATCTTTTTTAGTCAATTTTTATCAAGATATATTTGATATAAATAATAAATATTATACTATAAGTAATAATATCATCATTTTCATAATTCTAATCAACCACGTCTTTCAATATTCTTATGGCAAGGCGGTCTTTCCAAAACTTACTCTTCTCACTTAATTCTTTCTACATACTTAAATTAACATTTAAAAATTAATTTAAGGCCCTATCAAGTGGGGTATAATTTCAGCACATTTCAGCACCAATAATCTAAATTCAGCATTAATAAACTAAATTCAGCATCAATAAATTAAATTCAACACAAAAATAAACTAAATTCAGCACCAATAAACTCAGCATTAAGAGAAAAATTAATAAATAAATATTTATTTCGACAGTTATTGATTGAGTAATAAGTCTAAAAATAGAATATCATTCGAGTACAACATTATTTCGGGAGTCATTCTTTTCATTTTTTAAAAAAATAAACCTTAAAAAATTTAGTTAAACACTAATAAAGTTTAGCACCAATAAACTATATTTAGCACTAATAAATTAAAAGGGGAACGACTTAAGGGGCCCCTAAACCATCACCACCGTTTACCTTTCGCCCCTCATCCCTTTTTAAAACACTTTTGATCCCTCAACTACCAAAAATGCTTAATCATAATGCTTTCGCCTGGTCAAAGCATTAAGTGTTAGTCAAAACGTAAGTTTTAAGGGTAAAATAGTAATTTCTCATTTTTTTCTCCTCCTTTTTTCTCTTTTCTTTTTCCTCTTTTCTTTTTACTCTTTTATTTTCGCGTTTCCCTTTTTTACACTTCCATTTCTGCGTTGAATGCCAATCGGAATCCGCTCGTAAGATTGTTCAAGCCACTAACTATATGATCGGAATGACAATCACAATTTTTGGGTAGTTTGATCTTTGAATGGAAATCGGAATCCACTTCCCTTAATTGAATGAACAATCTCCCGCCGCTTCAGCATCGACCCCGCCACCGCTTCAACATCGACCTCGTTCTCCACCTTATTCTCCTTCGTCTTCTGCCGCTTCAGCAAATCTAAGGTTCCTGGGTCTAGGCTTGGTGTCTCGGACAATTGCGCAGAGAGAAGATGGAAGACGGCAGAAAGTTGAGGTTTCAATTTTTGGGGTTTCTGGGATTTCAATTTTTGAGGTTTCTGGGGTTTATCATTTCTGTTGCGGGAGCAACGTAAGGCTGAGGTGGGTCTGAGAAGAAGAAAAAATTGGGGCTGGGGGAGCAGCGTAGAAGCAGAGAAAGACGGAGGTGGGATGGTCGGAGAAGAAGAACAAGAAGCGAGGGGAGAAGCGGCGCAGGAACGGCGGATGGCGGAGGTGGGTCGGAGAAGAAGAAGAAGCGAGCGTGGGGGGTTGGGTTTTAATTAAGAAAAATATTAGGGTCTGGGTTTATATTGTTAAAAGATGAGGGAGGGGTGGGTTTTAATTATTAAAAGATGGGGGGCTGTAATTTAAAAAAGATGTAGGGGACTAAAATTTTAAATAAAAAAGATGAAAAGTCATTTTTGCCCTCAATTAACGGAGGAAAAATTATAATTAACACTTTGACCCCTGAACTGAGAGAAGTGTGTCACTTCCTTCTAGTCAAACCGTTAATTTTAGATTTCTTTGACATTTGAGGGGCAAAAATGTCTTATCCTATTCAACCCCAAAATTATTTGCAATTTGGAAGAATGTCTTCTCGAGTCGTGCAAGATCTGAGTTGAGATGTCTTCTCTAGCCGTTCAGATGTCATCGGTGACGACGAGATCCGAGTTGAGATTTATCACAGGTCGCATGCACAGCTCGAGAAGACATTCTTATGAATTGCAAAGAAATCTGGAATTGAATAAGAAAGACACTTTTGCACCAAAAAATGTCAACAAAATTTAAATTTAACGGTTTGACTATACAGAAGTTACACGACTTAACACATTTAAAGGTTCAGGGATCAAGAATGTTTTAAAAAGAAATGTCCCAACTGAAATTGCACTCTTGCTATTTGACACTATTCTCTATCAAAGTTTGACCACATATTTAAATGGATATATAAATATAAATATTATTGTATATGATATTGTTCAATTCGTCATAACAAGTTGTTTATAAATATCGAATTTTTATTTACCATTATTATACGTAAGTTAACATATAACAATCAAATGTATTTCTTAAATAACGTGCTAATGATTGCAGCAGTGCAATTTCAGCTGACACGAAGGAAGGAATAGTTTAAGTTCAAAGAAATCGCTTGCCCTTATATTTATTGTGTGAGTTGATCAATTAACCAAATCCACTCTAATCTAATGTCGATCACTGTTAATTACCAGGTGAGAGCATCAGGTACAAGGTGGGAAAATATAGACTACTGCTAATAGTTATCAATCAAATCCGGTTTGCTAGATGCTTTTCAAATAAATATTGTTATACCTACTCCCATTAATTAAGGTACTCCCTTGTGAAGAACCTGTCATTCTGGTTTCCCAAACCGAACCATATTTGTCATTCTGGTTCATCTTTATCTACAAAATTGTACTTCTCATCGTCCCAAAATTGTAGTCCTTATATGTCATTAGATTGAATACATTTCTTAGTGATAAATACATTCTTAGTGATAAATACATTTATAACCCTAATTTTCTTAGTGATAAATACATTTATAATCCTAACTTTAGATTGAAAGTATCATTATAACCCTGCAATTTTAGAAAGTGCTAATTTAACCCTAACTAATTATTGTATGTGTCAATCTAACCCTAACTTTAAAAAAATTGCAATATAACCAAACTCCCTAAATTAAGCATTGACCAAATGAATTCAGGCATGACCAAAATATGAAATGACAAAAATACCCCTAATCAAAACATTTCTTTTCTCCTCCTCCCCATCTCCACCACAACACCACTCACAGTCTGCACTGCTTACAATTGAGTCTAAGCCAATCTATCCCCTCATCACCTCAATAATCGTGACAAGAATCCGACATTATCCGGCTTCTGATCGTCCAAGAAGAGATCTCCTGGATTCTGAACTCGCCGTGAGCAGGAGCAATGACCAATCCTACAATCGAAGCGGAGATGAGCAGCGATCCAACGGAGGTGAGGAACACCACAACTATGTTGGACACGAACAGGACCCCTAGGGTTTCGCAGTCTAAAAAGGTGAGGTTGAGGATCACAAGCGGCTGATCTGAGGCCTTGAAGAGGTACAGGAAGCACCACGCACCGAGAAGGGTTGAACGAAAAATAAACGGATGAAGAAAGGGTTTCTTTTTTTAAAAGGAAAGGGTAAAATCATCTTTTCACATAATCCGGCCACACAAATGTTGACTAAAAAGTCAACATGGTCAAAAGCTATTTTAACACTTTATGAGATTCCAGAGTTATATTGGAACTTTTAATTTAAAATTAGGATTATTTTACCACTTAACACACTTTCTTATCATGATCAAATGAGCTTTGATTTATGTTCGTGCAAATTAAATAACAAAGGTTTCCATTAATTCGTTCGGAGATCAAAGTTAAAATATAGTCTCCATAAGTATTATAAATTTAAGGTTTCAAATAAAATTTATAGAAAATTTGGGAGAGTAAAAACGAATTTAAGTGCAAAAATTATATTTGAGTACTGTGTGCAAATATTTGAGGAATTCGTATATTTAAATTATAAGAATTCCGCGGATCATGCAATTCGATTAAAATACCTGAGTTAATTTTTTTCATATGTATAAGCATCTCACCCGTCTTAGTCAAAATGCGATGTTTCAAATACAATACTTGATGTTGAAATTCCACTACTTGATGTATTATCAAATTCTTGTACTCCCTCCGTTCCGGTGGAATTCTGCAGAGAGAGAAGATTGGAGTTTTAATTTTTGAGGTGTAAAAAGTCCAAAATACCCCCTGGCTTCTTCATTCATCATCTGATCTTTTTCCTCCCAGATCCACCGCCTCACCTCTCCTCCAGCTCACCTCCTACCCCGCCTCTCCTCCTACTCCATCTCTCCCCCGCCTCTCCTCCGCCTCACCTCTCCTCTGCATTGCCTCTCTGCCTCTCTTCGGTTGCATATAGGGGTTTGCTAGGGTTCTATACATTTGGAGGAAGTTAGGGTTCTAGCGAGGGAAAGGGATGGTGCAGATTGGGGTGTGGGGTGGCAGTCGCACATGGGGGAAAGGTAGGGTCCTGCAGATGGAGTGGTGGTAGATGAAAGCAGGGGAAGGGAGGGGTACG
>JAULKM010144065.1:0-17945 GCA_032355605.1 Rubia tinctorum | reverse complement strand
ACTATCTACTTAGTTGTATTTAGTAAGCATATTGGGCTTATAAATGTATTTTTGAGAGGTACGACGATGACCTCCCACAAACCATAGTCCAAGCACCACTTGCACGTTTAACACAAAGAACCATGAGTTCTAAGCATTAAATCGAAAACTAAATCTAATGGTTTAAAAGCTTGACTAATCAACGAGTTTAAATCAAAATATGATATATCTGATTGATAAAAGATGTATAAAAACGTGAAGACCATCCCCCATGTATAGTGGATAGGTTTGGCCATCTGAAGACATGATTTGGTAAATCCTGATAGAAACTAGAATGACTTATAGCGGCTTTTAGAAGTTAAAACCATGTCAAACTAAACTACCTTATTTAGACCTAACATGGCCAAATTCATGAGCTAAATCCTAGCCGAGTTCAACCTTATCCTATCTTTACCAAATCGTATAAAATCTTATCAATTCTAATCAAAGCTAATCTTACCAAATCTAATCAGATTTGAGTCGATCTTCTAAGACCTAAATGCAGCCATGAATTATCTTGAATTGCAACATGGCTGAAATATTCATGGGCCAAAATACCTTAAAACCTAAATTAAAAATGCCGTAAATTGTTGTTAAACCAGCCCAAAGGTCCAGCCGGTTCTTTTAAGACACTTCATTTGTCTTCATCTTCATAAATTTAATCCTTAGAAATAAGAGTGACATTCATCCAACATATTCCCCTTGTAATATTTTAATCTTCATCATGAATCTTCTTTATAAATGCATTCAAGGCTGTATCTCTAAGTTTCTTCCTCGACCTAGTCATCAGACCTGTCAAATCACGTAGAAGATCTCTAACATGATCTTTGATGTTTGATCAAGCCTTAGCATATCTTCATCCATGGAGTTAGCTTTAATATTTGTATCATTCCCTCTGTGGTCGAAAGGTTTCATCCTCGAAATTGAATCATTCTCAAAAGTATATGGAGATAAATCAACAGCATTGAATGTAGCACTAACACCATAGTCCCCAGGAAAATCAATCTTGTAAGAATTATCATTTACAGGTTCAAGGATTTGAAAAAACCATCACCACGTGGACTCAGCTTATATTTCCGAGCAGTAGAAAACCTAACTTTGCGAAGATTTAACCAAACCCAGTCACCTGGTTCAAACCTCATTACTTTTCAGCCATGGTTTGCCCTCTCTACATTCTAAGCATTTGTCCTTTATATCTTTAGCTTAACCTTCTCGTGCAGTTGCTTCACGAAATCAGCCTTATTCTCTCCATCAAGTTCCTAACATGTTTGAAATTCAAAGCAATAAGAACAAGTGGAGTAATAGGTACGAAACCATATTTTTTTCCAAATTGAGGTAAATGAGTAACAGGATGAATAGTAAGATTATAAGCAAACTCTGCTATCGGAATGCAAGCTTCCAATTCTTCAAGTTCTTTTGAACTAAGGCACGAAGAAGTGTGCCCAATGTACCTTTGGTGAACTCCATTTTCTCATTATTTTGTGGATTTGCAGTTGAACACACCAACTTCGTACCCAACTTCCTCCATAGTATATTCCAAAAGTAGGATAATAACTTAACGTTGTGATCATACACTATAATTGCAGGTATTACATGTAAATGAACAACCTCTTTAAGAAACAAGTCTAGCACATACTTTGCATCACCGGGTTTCCTACAAGGAATGAAGTGTGCCATTTTTGAAAAATGATCAGCCACAACAAAGATATAATCGTTACCTAATTGAGATCGTGGCAAACCAAGGACAAAGTCCATGGAGATATCAACCCACAAATTTGCAGGAAAGGGAAAGGGCGTGTAAAATCCACGAGGCTTAGTCGTCGACTTAACCTTCAAGCATTCAATACAAGTCCTACAAATCCGATCAACAAAAAGTGCCATCTTGGGCCAAAAGAAGTTTTCATGCAAAAGGTTATACATTTTAAGTGTAAAAAAAAAAGTCCTTCAGTCCCCCCATAATGATCTTCACTAATAAGTAATTCACGCATAAAAAATTGAGGAACACATAGTTTATTATCACAAAAAAGAATCCATCATTCCTATAGAACTTATTGAAAGCACCAGTTTTGCATGTATTATAAACCGATGGAAATTTAGGATTAGATTCATATAAATGTTTCATGAAATCAAAGCCAAGAATAGCACAATCAAGACGTATAAGCAAAGTATGCCTTCGACTCAAAGCATCTGCTACCACGTTATCTTTACCTTTCTTATACTTAAGAGCATATGGAAAAGTTTCAATAAAGTTAGAATGATGCTTATTTGACTTAAACTGAATCTTTAAATATTTTAACGACTCATGATCAACGTGGATAATAAATTCACAAGAAAGAAAGTAATTTTGCCACATTTCTAAAGCTCTCACAGCAACATAGAATTCCTTGTAATAGATGGGGTAGTTAAGACCACCTCCATTAAGATTTTCACTAAAGTAAATTATAGGACGATTCTTTTTCATTAGAACAACACCAATGCCTATTCCCGATGCATCACAATGAATCTTAAATATACATTTAAAATCAGGTAAAGCAAGAACACGAGCATTACACAATCACAACTTTAGTTCATTGAAATTTTTTTCTTAACTCTCACCCCATTCAAATTCAATATGCCTTTTAACTAATTCCTTTAAATGTGCGCAACAATAAATGAAAAACCACAACATAAACCTTCGATAAAAACTAGCTAAACCATGGAAATAATGCACCTGATTAACATCAATAAGGGTCGGCCACGTATTGATGGCTTTGATCTTGGGTTCATACTCTTTAATTCCATATTTAGGCAAAAAAATCCAAGAAAACAACTTCCGAAGCACAAAAGGTACACTTTTTGATGTTTTCATACAATTTAGCATCACAAAGTGCAAGTAAGGCATTTTTAACATGATCAATATGTTCATTAATTGATTTAGAATATATTAATATATCTTCAAAGTAAATCATGAAAAATAGACCAATAAACTTTACTAAGACATGATTCATCAATCGCATAAAAGTACTAGAAGCATTAATTAAACCAAAATGCATACTGATCCGTTCATACAATCTAAGCTTAGTCTTAGTGCAGTTTTTAATTTATCTCCATATTTTTCACACGAATTTGATGATAACCTTGAGTTAGATCAATCTTTGTATAAATCACTGAACCATGTAAATCTTCAAGAAAATCATCTAACCTAGGTATAGGATGTCGATACTTAATGGTAATATTGTTAGTTGTACAACAACCAATACACATTCAACATGTTTGATCTTTCTTAGGAACTAAAATGAAAGGTATAACACAAGGACTTAAAGATTCACGTACATACCCTTATCAACCATACCTTCAACTTATCGTTGTAATTCTTTTGTTTCCTCTGAATTTTCTTTGTATGCAAGTCAATTGGGTATCATCAAACCTGGCACAAAGTTAATTTGGTGCTCTATGCCTTGAATGAGAGATAATCCCCAAAGGAGTTCCTCCGGAAAGACATCTTCATGTAAAAACTTGGAAAAATGTGTAGGAGCATGCACATGTATATTTTCTTCTGCGAGATAAGTCTCTTTAAAAAGCAAGACTAAGACAAACGATTTAGTTAAGGCACTATTCACACCCCTCACAACAACATATAATGAATGACTAGATTCACGAGTTAATTCAGGTCACATCATAAGTATAAATGGTAGAGGAGTAAGATGTAAATATAGGGTTTTAGAAGACTTACATGGATCCATGGCCGAGTTGTAGGGTTTATGTTTGTCTCTTAAACCTTTTGAGGGTTATTTCGGCCACCACCTGGGTTTTTAGTATGATTAAGGCATCACTCTCTCTCTGTTGATTTTCATGCATTTTTGAGCCTCAAAAACTTATAGATAAGAAAATGGATTCAAATTAAACCCTGTCCTATTCTTGATCACAGTGATTTTGTTGGTGAAGCGATCATGAATCGATAAACTTCCAAGGTCTTTCCAACAAAATATAACTAGCATCCATAGGAATAACACCACATAGAATAGAATCATGGTTCTTTTTAATGGTAAAGTTAATCATGCATTATTTAGTAACTTTAAGTTCATAACAATCATTTAACCAAATTAGTTTACATGGATATCTTTGATGAGTAACAAGCAATAATAAAGACTTTACTAAGAGATTAGAAATAGTATTAGCACACGATCCTCCATGTATAATCAATAAGCAATTCTTTTCTTTCATAAGGCAATGAGTATGGAAGATATTAGAAAGTTGTACCTCAGATTCGACCACTTGAGAATTGAGAAGCCTTAATGACACAAAATTACCTTGAGTTTCTTGATTTTTCTCACCCTGATCATCAATGATGATCTCTTCATCGACTTCTTCTTCACTTTCATAAAGTTCAGATATATCAGCATATTCATCTTCATCGTCTCCTTCCTCCATTATTGTCATGATTTGATCATGAGGGAAATTGGATCGTAAATGCACTATTGAAGATTCTTTGATTAAAGAAAGCAATTAAAGGAGTTCCACATTTTTTTCTAGGAACCGGCTTCCTGAAGATGTTCCAAAATTGGTACCCCTGTAATTCGGGTGTCCGAATTTAGGGAAGGCAGTTGGACCGACTTAGAAGTCGGTTATCCAAGAACTCACCTTCTAATGTTTTAAAATATATATGGTTTTCAATGAGTCGCCTTTAATAGGGTCTCATTGAAGGTGGTTCTATTTAACCGCCTTTTATTGACTAGACTTCTAAATTTGGAAGTAGGACCCGAGGCATATAATGAATTCGTAACATGGAAAGTGCTGTATTATTAAAGGGCATATTTTATTTCCGGATGTGGAAGTTCATTTGGCCCTTGGTTTTGAAATCATAAGTTAATCAGTTCAAAAATTAGGGTTAAGTCATACATTTTTGATTTCGGAACCTTGTCCAATTGACATAAATGTAGCCTTTTTTTTTGTCTTTTTTGTTTATAAGACTCATTTGTGCAAAATGAATTTAGCTTTGGGCTTTATGAAGAACTATTGAAGTGTCACTTTGGCACTGGAAAAGGTATAAACAATTCAATTACATTAACATAACAATGGTGAATTTGGTTTGAAATGTTTTGAGAGTTATTAATTTGTTTATGCAATTGGTTAATTATGATTTTTGAGTTTAGATGATGAATGTAAATGTGAATGTTTTTTTGTTGTATCATCCTTACAGGGTTGTGAATGTTAAAATAATATAGGTAATCGAATATGGATCGAATTGAACTGATTAGTAGGGACTTGAGAAAATCACCCGATTCCATCCCGTTGATTGAATCATTCATTGTGGTTGCTTTTGAATAGGCCTCCAATAATGGCGTGGTACAAGCACATTGCCCATGTAAGGATTGTAGAAATGATGTATTTTGGATAGGAAGAAGTTACGTGAACATCTCATCATACGAGGGTTTCAAACTAGTTACACTTCTTGGGTATGACACGGGGAGTTAGAAACAGGTATGGAGGAAGGCACAATACGTAAAAAATCCAATGATTTAGATATGAATGAAATATTTGAGAAGATGGTGGAGGATGTTTCCAGAGACTTTCATGGTAAACCCGGGGTCCTAGAAACTTTGCATAACGATAAGAAGACGACATTACATAATGGTTCATAACATTCGATGTTGAAAGTCACTTTGCGAATGATGAATTTGAAAGAGAAATATGGATGGAATTATAAAGGGATGATAGAGACTCTTGAATTGTTTCGGGAATTGCTTCCAGAAGGTAATCTTTTACCCTACCGAACGTATGTCACGAAAAGAATTCTTTATCCAGTAGGAAGGGAATTGCAAAAAATTCATGCATGCCCAAATTTTTTTAAAGTTTTATAGGGGGAAGGAGGATGAGGACCAATATAGTTGTCGGTTCTGTGGTGAGTCTCGGTACAAGGTAAAGCATGGTGGAATCACAGTTGGTGCGGAAACCGAGTTGACTATGAAGAAAAAGACACCGACTAAAATTTTATGGTATCTCCCTATCATTCTCCGGTTGAAGAAGTTGTTTGCTTGAAAAGAAGATGCAAATTTGTTGAAATGGCACACTGAAAGAGATCGAATGACGGATGACGTGATTAGTCATACGTCGGATGATGTGCAGTGGAAGAAAATTATTGCTATGTACCAAGAGTTTGGTGCTGAGCTGCGACATTTGAGACTAGGAATTTTCACCAACGAAATGAATCCATTTGGTAATATGAGTAGCACACACATCTCTTGGCCTATTATTATGGTCTACAATCTTCAATTCTAGTTGATAATAAAAATGAAATACATATTGTTATTTATGATGATTTTGGGGCCTCAGTAAACCTATAAAAATATATATATATATTTCTACCTTTCACCTCTAGTGGATGATTTTTCCGGCCTTGTTTAATGAAGGTGTCCGCACATACGATGGAAGTGAAGAAGAATATTTCACATTGAAGGCTTTGTTGTTTTGTAGCGTAAATTTTTTCTCCCTTATGGAAATTTGTCAGGTTACTCAGTAAAAAGTCACTTTGCGTCTCCTATGTGTGAGAAGGAAACAAAAATTTGTCAATTAAAGCATGGGTGTAAAACTGCATATCTGAGCCATATGCAGTTTGTTCGCAAGGGACACCAATGACGATCTGCAAAGAAGTGGTTCAATAGGCAAGTGGAGAAAAGAGGCCCACCATTGCCATTGACGGATATTGAAGTTTGTGAAAGAGTTAGGGAATTGGCTAATGAGTTTGGGAAGAGAAAGAGCAAAGTTGTTTGTGAGAAAAGTTGGAAGAAATGCTCTATTTTTTTAGACTCCCTTATTGGAAGCACTTGGAAATTAGACATTGTCTTGATGTAATGAACATTGGAAAGGTTCCTTACAATTAAAACAAGTAGGAATTTTAGAAGAAACTATATTTTAAAAAGAAGAATTAGACTTACTTGGATTGCAGTTAGACTGTTGGTTCGAGAGAGCCATCCTTCTTTCGTTGGGACTATAAGTTAGATTTGAGTATGTCAGGGTAGGATCATGGCCACCCATCACTGAACCTCTGTCTAGGCTAAAACTAGGGGGTTATCAAATCAAATCCTGACCTTTGATTTGAAAATATGTATGAAAGGGTCATTTTAGGCCTTAATGTGCTTTCTCCAACCTTGCTTTCACCAATAAATATCTCATCGACATATGATTTTGAAGCTGAAGCGGTACTTGGAGGTTCTACCTTAATCCTTCAATAAACCAGTTCTTCACAAATATATCATCTTCTTGCATCGCAACTGTTCTCATGGTTAGTTCATGATCTTGCCGGTATTCATCCACTGATCGATTCTCTTGCTTCATATTTCTCAAATACAAGTGTTGTTCCATCAAATAGGTAGTTGGAACATGATATGAACAAAGTTCAGTCTTCAATCTTTCCAATTCAAAATTGGCTTCTTTCTAGCATATGATATCGATTCTGTAAAGTTCTTTTACCCTCCGGCCACGTAATTGGTGAAAAAACTTTAGTTTCTCCTTCTTTTGATAGTTGTTGTATTCGAACATTCTTTCAAACTGTCATCCCCAATCAAGATACTTTTCCATATTGTGCGCACCATCAAATCGAGGAATATCATACTTTAAACTTTATTGCCATGAGCTGAGTCTAAACTTTCCGATGAACTTGAAACAAGTATCCTTTGAGAATGTCTCTTGTTATGCTTCCTAGGTTCTCAATGTGATCGTTTCTCTGACGCATGGACAGATTCTTCTCCCGAAACCATAACCATGAAAACTGCGGACCACATGGTTGAGATTTTCTTTCCTAGTATGGCGTAGGATTAGATACCACATCTACCTATCTCGAGAGTCTTTGCACTTCACTCATGCGTTCATTGCAACCGCCAATAGATTTGTATCTATCTCTCCTTGTTGATTTAGCTGATAAGGTACGAATGATGAAGGTACTGCCCAACTATCGGCTGTCTCCTCAAGGTTTTGGTCGCCATTTTGAGCATGTGGCTAAGGTGTCAATGGTATGTTGTTGGAATTTCCAACAAAAGGCACGACATTCAGATTGTCCTCCGCCAATCCCTTGAAGTACTACTAAGAACAACAAAAAGATTAGTAGAAAGCATCCCCCTTCCCGTTTGTTTAGTAGGTCACTCACCAAATTTATAACACTCAGAACTCACAAGATAAGGCTAGGACGAGTGAAATCAGTTCAAACAAACCAGTTTCAAGGACAATAAGTAAACGAGTACAATAGTTTTATTTCAAAATTATCAACACGATAAAATCTTAAAACAACTCTACAAATTATAATTCCATATTTTAAGAGAATAAGGAACAAAATGCAATTTTAAAGGCTTAAAATAATAATGCTTTAAATAGGCAAAAGAAAGTTTAAAAAATTTGAGTACCTTTTCCCACCTGATCAGGACTCACTACCCAAACCTTAATCCTTGTGAGAATAGGGTTTCCTTTTGTTTTTACTGCCCTTGGCCAAAATTCCGTCTCTGTTTCCTAATATAAATAGGTTTTGATTTTCTTTTCCTATTCCGACTAGGATTTGGAATTTCCTTTCTCAATCAGCACTCCAATTTAAGTATGATTAGATTTTCTTTTTCTTTTCAGAACTCGAGATCGATTAGAACTCCGCAGTATAATCACTTTCCAAATCCATTTCTTATCACAAAGCAAGTAGAATTTTGTTACACATTCAATTTAGGAAACTTGTCAAATATGCACCCAATTTCGTTTCAAGACAAAACCCTCGGCTCCCAAAACCCTAAACCCCAATTTTTGGAAACTCTAATCTCCTATTTGAAACCCCAAAACCCTGATTCGAAAGTCTAAAAATTTTAAGTTGAAACCCTTGGAATCCATGGATTCAAACCCTAATTTTTTCACGAATTTTAAAAGAGAGATTGTCCAAAATGGTATCCACTTTTAATCAAAATTCACAATTTGGTACCCAAATTTTGAATTTGCCCTTTCAAGGTGCTCACTTTTTAATTTATGTCTCAAAATGGTACATTTTAGCAAAAAATGGGTATCAATTTGGATCAAAATTGTGCCACAATAGTACCCACTTTTAACAAAAAAATACCTTTTGGGACATTAATTAAAAAGTGGGCACCTCTTAAAAAAATTGAGTATCGAACTGTGAATTTTACTTAAAAGTGGGTACCATTCTAGACATTTTCTCGTTTTTAAAACTCAAATTTTTTACCTTTTTTTTAAAAATTTTGAATAAAAAACCAAGTTGTCTATCTTTAAAATGTTTTGGAATAATAAATTGAGAAAACCTCCCCTCTATTAGAATGAACTTCAATGTAAAAGATCAAAAGGCTTAAGAATAAGACGCTTTTTCAAATAGACTTTTGTGACAATATGTGCAGGGGTAATCAAGAATTCAAGAAGCCATTCAAGATCAACGAAACCAAATAACGATAACAAAAAAGTAATGAATAATGAACATACAATAATTTTCAGAATAGAAATATCACATAGACATAAACTGTTTATGCTCTATAAACTACGAAACTGATCATGAAGGTGATGGTAGATGATACTCCCCTCCAGCAAGTAGCACCACATAACTATTGATTTTGTAGTTGGTACCGTAATATCCTAGAACTAGTGGTAATATGAGAACGATGTTTGTTCTTATTGCTGTTTGGTTTATGCTGCATTGACCTCGAGGATTGGTGGAGGTTATGGATTTTTGGATTCCTATGGTAATGGAGTTCAAAGTTTTACCATATGGATAACATTAGGGTCGTGTCGATGATCTTAAAAAAATGGAGCTCGAGAGGTAACCCGAGCAAAAAAGTAGGTGAATGTCCTTTTATTTTCTTTGTACATATTTATTGTTTTGGTGTGTTTTTCCTATTTTAGTTTATGCTTTGGAACACTATTATGCTTGGTGTACATGTTTGTTTTGTAGGAAGCATTTAGTTTTTGGAGGAAAGCTAGCAAGCAGGGTTAGTAGAGTCCAACTCGTGGATCGTATAGATGTCCATGGTTCGTGATGCTCAAAATTGTGGACAGGGAGGAAGAAACAAGCCCCAAATTTGGAGGCCGTGTAGGTGTGCATAATCAGCAAAGCTGACACACTCTCCCACCTCCACATAACCATTTCTTCCCTACCACCCCAAAATAGTACACGAACCCATTTTCCCTCAAACCACTTGAGACACGCAACTCCAAACCAAAGAGGTAACCCTCCAAGATGATTTCAATGTTTTATTCAATTTCTGGTGTATGGTAGTGGTTGTGATTAGACTTACTTCATTAGAGGTTATGGGTAGTATATTGTGGTGATGGTAGTTTGTTCATTAGGTTCCATGATTATGCCACTAAGGTTAAATGTTGGTGTTCATTTTTCATTGTGAGTGTTGTCTCATTTCCTCTCCTTGACACGTGTTCTAGAATGTGTATGCATTGAGGACAATGCAAGCTTTAAGTGTTGGGGAGGGGAATTAGATGATACTTATGATTTGTAGTTGCTTTTGTGTAGCAAGTATCTCTCTTAATTAATTTTCATTTCATTTTTAAAAAAAAATGTCAATCCCTCTAAGTTGAAAACCTGGAAGAGCAATTTAGCAGGTTGAAAATCTGAAAGGGAAACCTGTGCAAAAATGAGAGGGAAAAGGTGAGGAAAAAGGTGATGTGTGAGGCTTGAAATAAAAGAGAGGCTAGGATGAAAACCCGAGAGGGCTCCTAAGAAAAATGAGAGAAATCAAGAGATATTGAAAAATGTGAAGACAATATCTTGTCTATGCCTATTTGTGGGATCTCCTGGTAGAATAGGCTATCGTCTTGTTTTTCTTTGGAGTAATTATATCTCATTCTTATTATTGGGATGATTTGGGAGTTTAGGACATCTTAGTTTAGGATATTTTCTTAGCTATACCCTTAGATCTTTGCTTGTTCTTGTTTACTCAAGGATGAGTAAATGTTTAAGTGTGGGTGGAAATTTTGTTTTCTTAGAGCATTTAATACCAATTTTTAGATGCTTTTGTTGGTGGATATCTAGATTGTTAGATGTTTTATTAAATAGGGGGTTAGAATCAACTTGTGTGGTTTTCTCCCCTCAATTTCCATATTTTGCCAACATTTAGTAGCTAGTGTGTTTTACCTCTATGAATTGGTCGATTTCTACTTTTTTTTGAGCTTATTTAGAGACCATTATGGAGAAGGCCATTCGCAAGGATGGTAGAAGATCGAGGAAGGTCATTCACAAGAATGGTAGAAGAAGGAAGGTCACTGGTATTAAAATGGGAGAAGAATATTGAAGAAAGAATGGTATAAGAAAGAAGGTCATTCACAATAATGGTAGAAGAAGGAAGGTCACTGATATTTGTAAGCATGTATTGACTTTTGATATGTGAGACTTTTAGATTCATTTCTACTTATGCATGCTATAAATATCATGCTTAATTTGTGCTTTATCTTCTTGTTATAATCTATGGCTTGAATGAGATTAAGATGTACACCTAGTTTAATTTTTGCATGATTTAGCGCCAGACTTTGAATATAGCTTGGGAGTCTGGATTATCAAACTTTCTTGTAGCCTCGTGAGCACTTGGGGGTGACACGAACCTCGTGAGATATCGGGGTTGTAATAGAGTGATAATAGCGATTGGATTAGTCGTGCCCAATTTTTGGGAGCATCGCGATTAAATTCTTAAAATAGGTCGTGATGGGCAAAAATAGGTCCGGTGTTGTTAATTTTCTTAACAGGGTATCACGATTAATACCTGAGAGCTAAATTCCTAGTTTGTTACAACTAAGCATTGGGCCTTGGTAGATGTAGAACTTCACTATAAGAAACAACATATTTAACCTCGGTTCTGTAGGTGTTTTTACCTCCATTTCCAGCTATAAAAAATTGAGGTAAATGCAGCGTAATAAAAAGTATACTTTTTACCTCGGTTTTGTTAGGAAAAAATCAAGTTAAATAGTCATGAGCCGACAACACTATCGACGATAGAGTGGTGTCTGTCCGTAGATATAAGTGTATGACTTTCCAAAAAGTGTGCGATGTCATGAAGGACGATATTGCTAATAAATGGTGCTGTGTCATTCATGGGGATAAATGACGTCGCATGTTTATGTTACCGACATCACATATTTAAAGTTCTTACTGCAGTTTTGAACCGTGGTAAATGATATTTTTACCTCGATTTTATTGCAAATTAACCGGAGTAAATATCATTCTGACAAACCCCTTTCCGACCAGTCTATAACGTCGGGTGGGATGAATGTATAGTCGATGTGCAACAGAAGGTGCTATGTCAGCCAACCTGACATCGCTGTTATTGACTCCGCTTAAAAGATGATGTGGCATTTCAATCAATACGATGACATTTTAATTGGCTAAGGTTGCATGCAATGGTGTGACTAGGGTTAAATTTTCGTGCTTTACGAGAAGCTTGCGATGTCGTAGGCTTGATGTTGCAGCGTGGACTATGTTATGGCATCGTTTTGATTAACCAACGTAGCTTCATTCGTATTACCATCGATAATCCATTGCAAACATTCAGTGATGTCTCTCATAATGTATCAGTTTTACCAAATGGTAAATTAACGTCAGCTCTAATGTAAAATATAGGATTAGAAATTGACTGAAATGTAGACCCGACGTTAAACACCCTTCAGATTGTATGTATGATGTTACTACACCATGCCTAATACTTACAGACATGAAGGATAAAAACTAAACTTTCAATACACCAAGTATTTATCAAAATTCTAACAAAAAAAATACCATTGATGCTCCATAACTAGCTAGAGATCTATATCAAGGTGTCAAAAAATACCTTGAAAAATATCAATGGGCATTTTAGAGAATAATACTTTCAAAAAAAAATCAACCTAATCCTAGTTCCTCATACGGCAGATGGAATTAAGTAAGTGCTTCAAATTCTTTACCATCATAAAGGAGTGCCCAACTCTCACGTACACCCTTCGAAAGATTGATGGGGGTATGGTGATTTGTCCTAGGGAAAAGAATAAAACAAGGAGTAATCTCTTAATATATAAAAGGTTGAGCAAATTTGTGATATTATTGATTGAAAAGATAGGTGAGAATAAGAGATACATTATGTAGATCAAATTGATTCTCTTTCACATGCGAGACCAAATCATTCATAAAGCGCATGCAATAGTAACCACTTTACCACGTGGGCTCTTGTTTTTATGCTATTCGTACATACAAATTGTTCACAACACACCATTATATACTTACAGAAATACTTATTTCAAACTAAAATTTTGAAGTTAATTCTAACCTTTAGGGATTTCCATTTGAATACTTTGCGGTTGCTGATTTTCTCCAAAAAACATGTGTTAACCAATGCACTTGACACATTTATTAGTATGTTTTGGATGGTGAATTGCTAGGTTTAGTCGGGTTTACATCATAAGGGGTTTGGATAGCCATTGTTGGTTTTCTTGTCTAAATCCTATTTTTGTAGACTTATTTATACCTAATGGACATTATGTCCTTACGAGCATCTAGATTTTGTTTTGTGAGCTTATTTGTTAGATTTCTCATAATCACTCCAGCGTAGATTGTAGAAGGCCATTCACAAGGATGGTAGTGGACAATAGAATGCCATTCGCAAGGATGGTAGTGAATAGTAGAATGCCATTCGAAAGAATGATTGTAGACAGAAGGCCATGAGTTAAAACGTGGAAGTAAATGGAATCGTGCCAAGAGGAGAAAGGAGTCGAAGCTCAAACTAGTGAAGACTAGCACAACCGTGTTGTACTTCACGTGTCGTGCCAGCCAACCTAAATGGTGCCAAAGGGTAATGTCATAGTCTGCAGGGAACTACACGGCTTGTGCCGTTCAACGGTCTCTTGTGGCTAAGTATGCAACATGGGCCATGCCATATTGCACAGCTTGTGTCCCTTAAAGTTAAAAATCCTAAGACCAGCCCACATCCCGTGAAGATTTGTACGACCGCACTATCAGTGCCCAGAAATCAACTCTCAGCCAGTGGCCTGCAAGGTATTGCATGTCGCGCGATTCTCAGAAGGTGAAATCAAGCTTCTAGCTAGCGGCCCACAAGGAATCACACGGCCTGTGCCGTTTAAATGCTCAGAAGATGTTCCCAGCAAATACCTGATGTGCACTTTAATGCATGCGTTAACCAATGCATTTGACACATTTGTAAATATGTTTTTTAGGTTGATTTATATTTTTAGTTAGGTTTACACGACAAAAGGTTTAGATGACCATTATTGGTTTTCTTGTCTAAATCCCGAGTTTTGTAGACTTAGTTAAATCTAATGGACACTTTGTATTCACGAGCACCTATATTTTCCTTTGTGAGCTTACTATTAGGTTTCTCTTGGGTATTTTGACATCATTTTGTGGGAGGCCATTCGCGAGGGGTGGTAGAAGATATTTGAAGTCCATTCAAAATAATGGTAGAAGATATTGAAGGCCATTCACGAAAATGGTAGTAGATATAAGACCATGGACCAAATGCATGGTAGTAGATTGAATTGAACCAGAAAAGATGGAGTCGGAGTTCAAAAAGGTTAAAAACGAAAGGCGTTGCCAACCTACCGAACCAGCTGGCCTGCACAAACCATTGGCACAAGGCCAACCCTCCTAGCACGTCCCTTGCTAGGGGTGGCTAGTACGACCCGTGCCAGACAACACGAGCCATGTCACATCCCCTTTGGCATGGACTATGTTGAATTATGCAGCCTGTGTCTCACTATGCAGCCGTGTCTCCCAAATCACTCCAACCGCTAAGTATGGATGCAGACCGCACTGTTTCACACGGTTCACATTGTTTCAAGTTCCAAATACAAATACTAGCATGCAGGGTGTGAAAAATGACATGGCTCGCACCCTTCAACTGAGCAAACAATCATTCCATCCGACGGGACATGCCAAATGACATGGGGCATGCAATCAGAAGTTTAAAATGGGGGCACCAGTCGGCATCCCGTGCTAGACCATGCACGTTGCGCCAGCACGAGCCAACATGTCCCGTGCCATGGCGTGCAACCCGCACTAGCATGAGGCTTCTGGCTAGCATGACCCATGCCATATATTGCTTGCCATATCAATTGTGGTTTCTAGGGGTTTTACACCTATTTTAGTCCTTTTAGGGCCCAATTCCTTACTACTACTATGTATGAACCTATGTCTACTAGGGTTGAAGTTGATGCTCATTTTTGGACTTCAAGAGTAGGATAGAGAGAGAAATGAGCTCTTCCTTCTCTCTAAAATATTTTCTCTCCTTCTCTTTATTTTTCTTTTGCCCAAAGGCATTGAAACCAATGAAATACTTGGGTTCAATGCTTAGGGAGTAGTTAATTAACTCGGGGTTCATATTTGTGTTCATGAATTAATGTTTGTTTTTTGAGCTTCCTTAGATCTACCTATTTCCATGTGTTTGTGATTATAATGTTGGCTTGTTCTGCATGTTCTTATTAAATTGCATGATTTTCACAATAAGACTGGCACACACCGTAGTCTACTTTCATGCTAGCACAATTATTGATATCCCCCAGGGAGGGAAATCTAGATGTGCTTGGGGTAACGATAGTACAGAACCATATGGGTGTGTGCATGTGGGTTCTTGAGTCAACGTTACGATCAACCATACACAAGTCTTAGCCAAAAAATTAGCTCGAAGGGTTACATATAGAGATAGCTATAGTAGCAAACTAGGGTTAGCAATTTTTCAACCATAGAGCCATCAATAAGGTGCTTCACTCCCTTTCCCTTTTTAGGCCTAGAGAAAAGCATTTGTGGGGTAGTGCCCAGGACATATTAACACGGGGGAGATTCAGATCTGTACAGCAGACAGGGCCGTTGTTTCACTCCCCTAATTACGGAGGCGGTGCCGATGGAAGATTACATGTGCACCCTACATGACAGGTATGAGAAAGTGTTGACCATCGACCACACCACATGTCATAAACACTAGAATAGGTTTGTAGTTCTTGTATGTGATGAAATCAAGGATAGAAACAACATTGATCATGTTACACAAATACTCCCCAAGTGACAGTTTACATAGTTTATTCTCTTGTGATTTACATAATAATAGTTATTAGTAAAACCTTCCCCAAAAGCCTGTTTATCAATATTGACTATTCCTTATGCGTGATCGAATTGACAACCTGATTGCAGCTGTGTGTAGTTGACTATTAGATTCCTAACATCTCTGTGGATGACCCCGGTCTTGCCACTATCTACTCCCATTGGTAGAATTGTAGTAGGAACGAGAGCAAGAATATAAATCTTATCTTTGACCCTTAATAACTCAGTCTCCTCTCGAGTTTAACAATGCCAAAAGGGGGCAGATCTACAGCCTTCTAGTATGTGCATGGGCTGTTCGCTCAGAAGACTGGAAGACACATGCCCAGCTAGCAGCTAGTGCACTATTGCACGACCCGTGCTTGGCATTCAGCTGGGGTTTAGTTGCCTTTTTGGGCCTCTTTCAAGGCCCTATTCTATCTACTATATAAGAGGACCTATGTCTACTAGGGTTTCTATTTTCATAGTTGGTTTTTCATTCTCCTAGTTTTTCCTAAGATTAGGTAGAGAGAGAAAGGGGCTAACCCTTCTCTCTTAGTTTAATTCTCCTAGTTTTTCCCAAGGGCATTGAATCCAAGAGAAAGATTGGGTTCAATGCTTAGGGAGTAGTGATTTAGCTTGGAGATTTATATTTGTAATCATGACTTGGTAGTTATTTTGTGAGATTTTAAGATCTTACTATCCTTTAATGCATATGAATATTATGTTGACTTGTGCCTTACATTATTGTTAAATACACGATTGATATATTACGTTGGCATACACCTTAGTCTACTTTCATGTACGGTGCACTATTGTTGTCCCATTGGGAGTGTTCGCTAGGGTAATATGGGGAGTGGGAAGTCCGCAACCTTGTGGGTGTATGCATGTGGGTTGTGAGCACCGCTTCGATAACCGTACTCTAGTATGAATTAGAACAGTAGCTCGATAGGATCATAAGATAGTTAGTAGCAACTTTGGTTGGCGCAATTCGACCTATGTCATTGCAACCTTAGAGTCACCACAAGGTGTCAATCTCTTTACCTCTACAGGTCTAGAGAGAAGCATTTATATTGGAGTGCCCATGACGTAATTCTTTACGGGGAAGAACATATATGCACAACAGGTGGGGCTGTTGATGCACTTTCCTAATTACGGATGTGGTGTCAATAGAAGAAAATGAGAGAACCTTTGTGTGATAGACAAGGGGAACTGTTGACTATCAACCATACTATGTGATATAAGTATTAGGATAGGTTTATACATCTTGTATTTGATTGAATCTAGGATCAAAATATACTACCAGTCATGTAACTCAAATATCCCCAAGTGCTAGCTTTAAATAATTTACAATCTTGTTCTTTCAGTATAATAGTTGATAGGTAAATCCCCCCTAAAACCTTGTTTGCAACATTTACTATTCTAGACACGTGATCGGATCGCTGACCTGATTGCGGCTTTTTGTAGTTAACCTTTAAATTCATAGCATCTCTGTGGATGACCCTGGACTTGCCACAGTCTACCTCTTGGTAGCTAAGTAGTAAGAACGTGAGCAACAGTATAAATATTCTATCTTTGATCTTCACAGTGCTCCGTGGGTTAGTTTTATCTCTCTTGTGGAAAGGTCAATTTACTAGCGACCCCGCGGAGTGGAGGTCAAATTTTGGCGCCGCTGCCCGGGATGCTAGTTTAAAGATTTAATTGTTAAATTGCATTGCTAGTTGGTATAGTAGTTAGTGTTGTTGTTTTTGTTTTTGTTTGGTAGTTTTATTTGGTTTTTGGTGTTGAGTTTTTATGTAGCTATTCCGGTTACTTCTAATATGTTTATTAGTGTTTGTCTTTGGTTTGGTATTTTTTTAGTTTTGGGTTTACGGTACATACCAGTACCACGAACTTAGGAAATTTACACTACCCA
>JAULKM010144055.1:0-17946 GCA_032355605.1 Rubia tinctorum | reverse complement strand
AAAATCAAGGTTTAAAATGCAACTTAGAAGAAATGAAGATAAAATTTTCGGGTTGCATGAATCGGGTTATAAACTTTATCTCTACTACACGTTGCATAATAAATTTTTAGTCTTGTAACTAAAACGTTTTATTTTTTTTATTCTAATTAACCCATCATTTCCATAAGTCTGTGAAAGGACGATTTTTCCCAAAATTTTACCTCATAATAATTCTGAACTAAATTATATGTCGATATTATAATTAATGTTACGTAATTTCAATAGATTATATATATATATGTGATAGAATCTCGACTCAAAGATTTTCATTCACTAAACAAAGTGACTCATTATTGAGTAGTTTTGCGTGTTAGATTCAAACTCTTACCCCCCAAAAAAAATCGACATGCAAAAGTGATACTAAAGAGGGACAAGAAAGTGGGATAAAATAAAGCATGCTTACTTTAGTCAAAATCTTGTTTCCTGAGGCCCAATATTTGCTGAGAATAATGTAGTTCCAAGAATAGTGCAAACTCATAAGTCATGTGCTTTGATACTTTCTTAATTAAACTTCCACACTGGAATTTAATAAATTAATGACAATAATCTGTTAAATCAACCAAAAGTTGACTATCCTTATGGACCTTAGCCTCTCAACTGATTGATTTAAGCAAGGTGGCAAAATTTAAATTTATTTATTATATTTGAAAGACTTAGTATGATTTGGTATTTTCCCTATAATACTATTTTATTTTACACTTCATCACTTATTAATGATTAATAAGAAGCACCAAAGTTAAACACTACCTTCACATCTATAATTACCTCATATTATCGATGGGGTGACAGTTGTAGCACCAGCGCGACAATGATCGGGAGGAGCTAGCAGGGAAAGGAAGGAGAGGGTGGGCAGAGAAAGAAGAAAGAGGGAAAGAAGGGGGAAAACTAAGGTAGAAAAGGAGGAAAACGATGAAAAGAAAAGTAGGAAAAAATGTCGTTGGAGAAGGATGCATGACGGTTGAAACGAAAACAGTTGTTGATTGTGGTGGTTGCATGACAGTTGAACCGAAAATCGTTATTAGTGGCTTGTAGGGATATCAGGTGGGGAGGGTACGAATTATGATACCTCCATACTCATACCTACCTAAAAAATTATACCCATCCCGCACCATCAACCCCGCACCATAAGATTTTATACCTAAATATATTATACACATATATATTAAAATTCACCCCGCTCCATCGAATATTATATAAAATTTACCACCGCCTCATTATCCACCTACCAACTTCAAATTCATAATACTCACTCCACCTATATCTCCATAAACAACTAAAAAATTGTTTTACTATACCAATTTTAATATTAAAATTTTAATATGTACTTATATGAAAAAATTTATAGAGAAGGTAGGATCATTGTGGACAAATAATAAATTATTACATATTAAATTAGGAGGCATATACTGGGGCGAGGCGGCAATGAGGCAGATATGTACTAGCATCCACGCCTAGTTCACTACCAACTGTGGGTGACATTTTCATCCCCATACCCGTCTCATCCCCACCAAAATTACCTCCATATACCTGCCCCGTTAGGGTGGATATGAGACGGATCTCCATCAAAACTTACCCCATTGCCATCCTTGGCTTGAGAGAAACATTTTGATGTTAGAACTGGTGATGAACCGCGATTCTGGACAAGACGCCACCATTTCAGAATCGTTAATATCACGTTCTTCATTAATATTCACAGCTCTTTCAATAAAGCGGAAATACTAAAAATTTTGATGAGAATAAGACGAGAATGAGAATGAGAATGACGATATCACCATCTTTAAGGCAGTAAATCGAATGTTGATATTAATCTATATCCGTCTTATCCCCATTCCACTCCACTAAATCGAACATTCACTGTTGTTTTAATCTTTATGTGAAACGCAGGTGGGAAGAAAAATATAGTAGGAACATAGGGAGTTATATACATTGTCGGTTGAATTGAATGAATGAATGGCAAGTGCGGACCTTAATTTTTTGAACTGGTTTCTGAGTCATTGGTTTTCTCCATCTTCTCTATTTAATGGAATATCCCTTTCAACATTACCGGATGACAACAGTAGTGACATGTTGACTTTATGTACCTCCTTTCTGCATGCCAATTGTTGTTGATTTGCTACATTTTTGTTTCGAATTTTGGATAATTTACTACTACTTGTTAATTATTGCAATTTTTTGCAAAAATCTAGAGAAATTAAGAGAGTTTGATGAACATTCGTCCACGTTGACATGTAATTAAGTAGAAGTATATTTGGAAAAAAATAGTAAATTGGTCTCCTTCTGCTTTTAGAATAAATTGATTTTGTTTATAAATACAATTTCACCAAACACATTCTAATCTATTTGCAACTTTTTGTCAAGGTGTCCCGATAAAGCACAAAAGTTTGATTTTTTTAATTTTAAGAATATTTTTGGTATTTCACTATCACACCCATCATTTCTGTTGTCTCCTTTTCCACCCCTCTCTTCACCGCACAATCGTCACTCTCTCACCACCCGCGACTTCTCTCTGTCACCTCCCCAACTTCCGCATACTCCTTCCGTCTCAGGTCAAATTGCGCAAAAAAAATTTACGCTCGTCAAGAAACCTGTCTAACTGCTAATATGTTTAACTACGTGTAATAATGACAAATAAAAAATTATTTTTGAGAAACAACTTGTTATGATGAATCTAACAATATCACACACGATAATATTATTGTTTATATATCTATTTAAATATGTGGTCAAAATTGGACAATAAATAGTGATATAAAGTGAAGTGTACAGATTGAAATGGTACGGAGAATAGTTATTTTGTAGATCTAAAAGCAAACATGCAACTTTCAAACTCCTTTCCGACCAAATTGAAGATTCAAAGTCGACAAACATTGTGACCTCATTACTACCATCGCCACACCAAGTACCACCACAAGTTCACAACCCACACACCCAACACCACCTAAACACACACACTAAGCACCTCCACACAGCCACCACTGCCGCACACCACCAACTACCACCACCACATAACACCAACTACCATCGCCCACCAATTGGAAAATGGCCTTATTTGATAAGTCGATTAAATCATGACTAAAAATAAAATTCACACAAATAATTACTCCTTCTGTTTTGTTGGATGTGTCACACTTTCTCTTTTTGGTTATTTTTGTGAATTTGACACATTTTTTATGCCAATATTCACTCATTCTACTTTTCTCTTTTTAAATTCAATTTCATCCACTCATTTCATTTACCTAAATCCAAACACTTACAGATATGGTGCAACATCCAACTAAACGAATGTAGTATTGTCTTGAACTTATATTATTTTATACCATATCAATATTTAATTACACTGGCTACCTAATATATTGCACTATTGGTAAAAAGTTTTTTTTTTATCAAACCAGTATCTATACACTCATGAGCAAATGATACAACTTGGGGGCCATTGACACATTATTTATATCAGTTGGATAGGATTTCGGTAATATATGCTCCCTCGGCTTTTTTTAATATTCACACAATTCTCTTTTTTATTTGATCTTTTAATATTGACACATTCATATTTTAACAAATTCAAGATTAATTTCATCCATTTATTATACTTTTTACTCTCCTCATAATATTTTCTTCACTTATTTTATTTTTAAAAAAAAGGAAAAGTGTGTCAATTGGTTGATTGCGAATATTTCTATACTAGAGGGAGGACGAGAACTAGATAAATTAATGCAACAAATTCTACCCTGGTTTAATAAGTATGTAGGACTCACACAAAATTTTCTTCCAACATTAAATTCCTACAAATTCCTAACCCTACTTTTATAGCACCCTTCTCATCAAGAAAACCTGAATAAAAAGAACCCTTTCCTCTATTTTCTCCATATTTCCAACCTTTTTCCTCTCATTAGTTTCTGCAATTTTTCCTTTCTTTTCTCAAAACCATGGATGCTCTTGAAGATAACCTAGCCAACCTCAGAGTTGCATCTTTTTCATACTACCTTAAACCTGGTGAATCTCATGACACCGTTATGCAAAAAATCAATAGCCAAACTACCTCAACCCAACATTCCAATGATGCTAAAGAAAGCATTGTGTTGAGAGTGAAATCACCCCTCCAGGATCCTAATGCAGGCATGTTTTCAATGAAAACATGCCCACAGGACGATCTTGGACGGGTGAGTTCTTGCTCCAACGGAGAAATTGGAGTCTTCGGAGCTGACAAGTACTTCAACATGAGGTTGGAGTATGGCCCCGCGGAGTTAAACAATGGACCGAAGCTGAATGTGAGGCCTAGAGCTCCAAGCGTGTCGTCTGAGGCAAGTAGCCGGAACAGTCAGGCTGCACTTCTTCCCCGGCGAAAAGGGTCTCAGGCTACTACTCCACGAAAGGCGAATTCAACACGAAGAATCTTTGCCTCCTTGGGATGTAGTGGACCTTGTTTGGACAAAGGAGCAATCTCCATAGCAGAAAGATCGAAAAGGGTGGACAATTTTGCATTCCCTCTTGTGAACTCTACTTCAGAGAATACATCTCAAATCAAGAAGCCACCATTAATGGTTGATCATGATCATAACAAGGTAATTTGTTTGAATTTTTATTAACTATTACCTCCATTTTAGTAAATCGTCGCACTTTCTTTAACAAACCATCCCAGTTTAAGCGTCACACTTGCTTTTATCATTTTGCATGTGACCTTTTTGTTGGGAAGGAGAAAGTACAGATGAAGTGCACTTCAAGCCCACTTAAAAGTCTTATCCCACTGTTACACCAATTATTGAGGTTGTAATAGAATAATTATTTTATAGTACTAACAAATTATATAATTCTGGCAGATATTTGAAGAGTCAAGAAAATCATTGGAGGTGTTTGGATCAGGCAGAATGAAGAACAGAGATGTAGCAGAGAATTTAGCCAAGAAACTCTCCATGCTAACATGGGATGCAATCCCAAAATCATCAGCAAAAGCTTCAACCACAACTATAGGAAGTACAACAATTTGTGACGATATGACAAGTGAAGCAAGCTCAGATTTGTTCGAAATTGAGGATATTTCAGGAAATGGAATAGGATACTATGCCCCGAGCCAGGCAGAGTACAACTATGCCCCGAGCGAGGCAAGCATCGAGTGGAGCGTGGTGACAGCGAGTGCGGCTGATTTTTCGTGTGGCCGGTCAGATTATGATGAGAAGAATGTGGATTATATACGAGCTGACTCGAGCTCGAGCAAGAAGATGAACGCGCGAAGCCGCCCGGGCGGGCTCTTGGGGTGCAAGAGCCACAAAGCTGTGAATGTTGCTCAAACTGTTGTCCATAAGACAAAGGTTGTGGAAAGGTATTGATGGTTTTGTGTTTGTTAAGGATAGGGTTTTGACAACTCGTATCTGTCGAGTAAATGAAGAACAATGTACTTACTAAAGCTACTTGGTTTTGTTCTGTCCCAGATTTTTAGTGTATACGATTCTTAATTTGTCCAATTTCAATTGTCTGATTCTGTTCAAATTTAGTAAAGTTTCATGAGAGTGGAGAGTATCTAATTTTAGTTGTATAGTTTAGTTCAATTATGGAAATGTTACGCTTAGAGTTACATTGCTTCGACTGAAATTCACAATATAACTGGATTATTACATTAATTCGAACAGAATCATGTACTACTCAGTTTTCCGTCTCAATTAAAACTAAGAAAATGAAAAGGTACTATACTAGTAATAAATTAACTATAATGTCGGTGAATAAAGTATGAAAAGTATATTAATAGTAAAAGAATGAGATTTAGAGAGAATAAATAATTAAGTGAATATAATTAAATTAAAATTTCACCTCATTAGACTGAAATAAATGTAAGAAACTTTGATTGGCGCTAAGAAAGAAAGTACTACTCCCTCTTTCCCAGGCTATTCTGTAGAAAGAGAAAGTTCCTCTTTTAATTTTAAGCTATGTGAAAAAGACCTTATACCCCTGACTTCAACCTTCAGCCATCTTCTTCCTGATCCGCCCCTCGATTAGGGTTCTGCCACCTCCCGCCTCCTCGACTCCCTCAGCCACATCACCTTTGTCACAAAGAAGAGCAACCCACATCATCCGTTCTTCGACTTGTTCTTCGCGAGGAGGTGGAGTTCCAACGCCGCCTGCTTCTACAGCTCGATCGACGGAGAGCTGAGGTCGGAAATTGGTTCCAGGTGAATCTACGCTGGAGATTGGGGTTTAGAATGAAGAAGGATGGGGATTTGGGGTTTGGAGTTTGGGGTACCAGATCTGCGTTAGGAATTGGGGGATTTGGGGATTGGGTGAAGAAGATGAATAAGGTTGGGTTTGGACGATGAGAATTGGAGAGAAAAAGAAGAAGGTTGGCCAATGGTGGTGGCGTAGGTATCTCAGAAGGAGAAGAAGAAATGGTGGTGGCGTCGGTATCCCCAGAAGAAGAAAAAGGTAGAAATGAGGAAGAGAAAAGGAAAGGTTGGGGTGGGAGAAGGGGGTAGATGGCGTAAAAAGAAAATATTTTAAATGTAAAATTTTAATTTTTTAAAGGTAAGTATTTCTTTTTGATATGTTAAAATTTTCTTAAAATGGAATGTGTGCAGAATTGTGTGAGACAACGCTAAAAGGAAAGTGTGCAGAATCAGGTGGGACAGAGGGAGTAGGTAATTTTAATTAGGATATATATACTAGTGTAGGATTGGAGTGTTAATGACGGTTAAATTCGACGTTGTACAACGGTTTAAAACCGCCATTCCTAGCATCGTCAAATAATCGGATGGCCATTCCGATGTCGGTATAATACTTCTAAGGCCACTTCCGACGTTAGAACTGTCCTCAAAAACTAATTTAAAATCAGTTTTTTTTGTTTTTGTTGAAACCAAAAAAACCCAGATCCATCAATCTTCAACAACATAGTCTCATTTCATATGAACATATATCAACATTCATCATTAACACAACATATCCACCGTGATTCTCATCTCTTACTATCATATCAAACTCAATTATAAGCAAACCCAGAGTAATAAGCAGTCAAACAACAATCATCAATTCGCCTTGACAATGACATGCATTAAATTTGTAGGCGTGTTTACCAATAACAAATTCAAAACAGATAACAGGTCATTTCATAATAATATGAAGTTTATCACCACACGTTCTTCAAATCTAAGTCGTCACTGTGGAGTCAAATTTAAAATAAATAGGAGGAAGTACGTGTTAGATTTGTGGAAGAAGGGGCGAAGAAGGAAGAAAGTAGGGGTTGCAAGATAAACCCACAACCCGCGAGTTATCTATTTTTAAACCAGAATGATGATTAATAAAATGGGTAATGGGTCAAATGACTAATTGAAAAATATGGATTGGGCGGGTTGGGTTTATGGGTTGACCGTGGGTTTATCCATATGGGTTGGAATATGTGGGTTTACATATATAGTTTGGTATATAAACCCATATGGGTAAAAATATGGGTTTAAACCAGCGGGTTTACCTATATGAGTTGGTATGTAAACCCACATGGGTTAAGATATGGGTTGAAACCCATGGGTTTTACCCATATGAGTTGGTATATAAGCACATATGAGTTGAAACTCGCGAATTTACCTATTTTGACCTGTGAGATGAATATTTTTGACCTTCGGGTTTCAACCCAACCTGTTTTGGTCGGACGCATTTTTTGACCAATCATGGATTGAAATGGGTCATACCCGTATTTTTTAACCACCCAAATTACGCAATCCATATTCAACCCGTCCGCCCATTTGCCACCCCTAAAAGAAAGAAAGAAGAAGAAATGAAGAAACAAAGAAAAAATGGAAGGGAAAAAGCAAAGAAAAAGAAAAAATGGTTGCTGGTGGGAAAGAGGGCATGATAAAGGTAAAACATTTTTTTAGAGTTTCTTATTTTAGTGCACTCCAAACACCACTTTCGACTTTGGAAGTGTCATTGGAAATGCATTTCACAAATTTGTTCCTCTTCGATAGTGCCTTAAAATAGTAACTTTTAGTGCATGTTTTTGTGGAGTTTCTTAGACGGCAGCTCAACGGGCATTGTCTACTTTAGTGCACTCCAAACACAACCCTCTGAAGTGCACTTCAGATACTTGTTCCTTCATTGGAAGTGCCTTAAAAAGTAGTTTTTTGTGCATATCTTTGTAAAGTTTCTTAAACAGTGAGTCAACCACCTTTATGTTCTTTAGTGCACTTCAAACATATGTTCTAACTTTGGAACCTCCCTTGGATATACACTAAAGTAAACAGTAGAGCCATCGTATGACACTTTCAATAGTGGTTCAATTCCAACCACAATTGTTCATACTACGTTAAATGCCGATTATTCACTAGCTGCAGTCTAATAGATTTTTAGAGCCGTTTATTATCAACACAACCATCAAAATACACGTTTTTAGTTCGGAACATAGGTTAGGTAACAATTTCAAAGAAAAATCATAATTGTCCTGCAACGAAACTGTTGATGACGATTTGAGGACTAGAGGGTATCGAATATGATGTGTCCAATTTCAATAGCTTAATCTGTTTCAAATATTAAAAGGACTTGGTTAAATCTAAAATTATGCAAGAAAAAAAAAGTGAAACTACACTCTTTTCATTAACTTGGACGGAAAAATGCATCACTAATGAGAAAATGTCCTATGGCACTATTAGAAATCGATTTCGCATACATTAAAAAAATCGATTTCGCATTATTTTTGTTAAATGTGTCTTTTAGAAGGAGTTCCAACATCGAAACTAGACATTCCGGATGCTACTATGTATTTGAAGGTCGTTAATCGGTTTAACCACCATCTAAATTTCAAATCGTCGTTTAAAATTTGATTTAGTCGGTGGTTAAATCCACAAGGCGGTTCTATGATTTTTATTTTTGAAAGTGGGTGAATAAATTAAGCCTCTCTTTATTACCCATTTACCAACACTTAAAAATAAAAAAGTTTAGTAGTGACGCATATTTTGTGACAAATAAGGAAATGTCACAATATTCGCTCCACTTTTAAGTGTCACTAAATATTTGTGACATGTGCATATGTCACTAATTTGAATCACTACATCAATTCATGACACTTCTAAATTGAATTGCATCTTAAAGCATCACAAAAAATAAAATAATACTTTAACGCGTGACATTATTTTAGTGACACGCTGAATAGAGACACTTCACAATGCACCATTAATAATTTTAGCGATGCCTTTGATTGTCACGAATGCTTCAAAAACCCATCACAACAGGAAAAAAATTGCAGTGCAAATACGCCTCCCTATACCGAGCGTCTCAATCCTCTCATGTCGTCCCCGTTAGAATAAGTCAGATTCCTGATTAGATCAAGATTAGTATTTTTACCAGATTAGAGTCATTTCCTTATTTCACCTATGTTGTAATCTCTCTATACATTCAGTTTATGAATACAGAATTATTACGGCAAATCACTTGATTATGGTATCAGAGCCTCTTCTGATCCAAACCCCTAAATCCTAGCCTCCCCTCTCTCTTTTTTCGTTGGTTGCACTACTCTCTCCCCCCAAAATTTTTTTCGGCGGTCGCACTACTCCCTCCCCCCTATCCCGATCTCAATTCGGTGTTCTCCTCCTTCACCATGGCCGATGAAAACTCTCCTACCACACTCTGCTTCATATGATGCAGATCAAACTCACTCCATCAAATTATCTTCTTTGGAAACGTCGTGCTAGTTATGTTCTTAGTCCTCAAGGTCTGTATGGTTTCATTGATGGCAACAATCCATGTCCGGTTCTTCCTTCTCTGCCGCCGGCCGGTCCGTCCCTCTCCTTTGCCTCCACTTTCTCAACTCCTCCTGGTGGCACTAAGGTTGATCCCAAGTTTCTTATAAGAAAGCAAAAAATGAGTATGATCAATGGGTTGCTGAAAATTAACGTGTTTGCAGTCTGAAGTTTTCTTCCCTCACCGCTGAAGTTCTCGTGGAACTCCCAGAATGCACCACTTCCAAAGAAATATGGGATAATTTGGCCCTCATATATGAGAACATTAATACCTCCACCATCCTCCGTCTTCGTGCAGATGCGCATGATATTTGCAAAATAGGTACAGTTCATGAACTCCATCTCAAGTTTAAAGAGATTTTTGAACAATTATCTGTTATGGGCAATCATGTTACAAATATTGATAAGATTGTATGGTTCTTGACTGCTCTTGGCCCGAAATATAAGGATTTTTCTGTCATTTTAGTTAATGTTGTTTCTACTCCGTTGTATGCGGGTGCTCTTGCCCATGCCAAAAACCACGAGGCATTTTTGCAAAATCTGCGGGGACATTTAGGACCATCCACCGGACCAGTAGCGTTTCAGACCGGTGACCATCCATCAGCCAACCGCGCGTGGTATCACACGCCGACTAGACACGACGATGCATGGCTTTCACGCGCTGGCTGAGGCGGAAATTCTAGTGGTTAGCGCGGCAGCCGACACCCTTCGTCAGGTTCTCAGGCTGCTGGTCCATCTCCCGGCTATGATTGTTTGCACTGTACCTGGTGTGGGCGGCTAGGTTATTATGTTGTGATGTGTTATCAGATGCCGGCCTAGACCCATGGTTCTGACTCCACACATTTGGCAGAAAATTATTCTCAGCAGTCGAAGCCCTCATATAGTGTTAGATTGGTATATTAATTTGGGAACAACCATTCACATGGCGTCTTCTGCTTCAGGTCTAGACACATCACTCCTTATACTGGTAAATCTCGATTAGTAAGTTTACCAGAGATATGGGTGTACTGATTATATTTGATGAACAAAGCTTTGTGATTCAAAACAAAGAAACCAGGGCCATCATGGGCCGGGGGCACGGTGAGAATGGACTTTATGTTTTGGACCGGGGAGAAGCAGTATTTGTTTCAGTTTTATAGAAGAATACGAGTCGAGCTTCATATGAGCTATGGCATGCACGACTAGTTCATTTGCCTAGTGCAATTATTTCTAGTTTGAGTATGTCTGGATTGCTTCAGTTTCCTTTTTGTTGCCTAAACCGCAAACTTGCGCCCCTTGTGTTATGGCCAAAGGTCAACGGTTGGCTTTTGTTGAGAACCCTAAATGTGTTGAGTATGTTCTTGATTTATTACATTGTGATTTGTAGGAGTCTTCCCCGGTTTTATCTGGAAATGGTTTTGCATATTATTCTTTATTTGTGGATAATTTTTCTAGATTTACCTGGTTATATCCAGTTCGTCACAAGTTGGATTTTGTTGACACTTGTTTGCAGTTTGAGGCGTTTGTCGAAAACTAAATTTCCTCCAAAATTAAGGTTTTTCAGAGTGATGGTGGTACTGAATTTCTAAACACTCACCTCCGTTCCCATTTTGCGGAAAAAGGGATACATCATCAGGTTTCTTGGTTGTCTACTCCGAAGCAAAATGGGCGTGCAAAACGCAAACATTACCATGTGGCAGAAATAGGCCTTACTATGTTGTTGCATTCACATTTACCGATATCACGTTGGGATGATGCATCCACAATAGCAGTATACATTATCAACCATCTACCTACTCCAGTCTTGTAGGGTTCTACACCTTACGGTATTCTTTATCATCGGGATCCCGTCTATGCCAACTTTCATCCATTTGGTTGACGGGTGTTTCCTTTTATTCGTCAATTTGCTGATTATAAGTTGTCTTCTCGCAACATTCCTTGTATTTTCATTAGGTATAGCTCCCAATAAATGGTTTCAAGTGCCTCGATCCATCTATTGGCAAGGTTGACGTCACTCGACATGCTTACTTTAATGTGACTTATTTTCCTTTTGCTCCATCTACGGATTCAGGGACTGGTTCTCCTTATTCAATTTTGGATGTTTCCACATTATTGACCCTGAGTTTGAGTCGGCACCTCCATCATCTTCGACCGTGTCACCGTCTTCGTCGCCATGCACTATTTGTTCTACCGACTCATAGCTGACTCCAGCCGCCGCCACCATTAGTAGCCCCGCTAGCCGGATCTTACCGTCGGTCAGCCCACGGCATCACCCCGGTCACCATCCCGGTCCCTTCTTCCATGGTCATACCTACATCATGATGGAGATCCCAAGACGACTACCACCATAAATGAAGACATTCCACGACTTGATCAAACATCCAAGGGTTATATTCGGGATCCTCTAAGTGACATGGTTGGACCAATGACAAGGTCAATAATGAAGCTTAGGGATGCAACATTGAATGGTTTGATTGATCAACTTCATGATGAAGAATTAATGAAGAAGTCGGCTACGGCTTGGATTAATTATTCAAGCTTGTCGATTAATTGAAAACATTATGAAGAACACTATACTCTTTTTCCCACTGGGTTTTTTAATGAGGTGTTGTGATCATTGTAACATTATTTTATTTCAGTCCAATAACTCGGCCATGTGGGCTTTTGAAGAGTTCATAATTTTTTAACCCAGTCCAATAGGGGTTTTCGAAAATACTGTCATTTATTCTGATTAGAATTAGATTTGGTGAGATTAGATAAGGTAATATTTTCTAGTCTAATTCTAAGAAGGAGATCGTCCAGATTAGAGTTTAGAATAGAAGTTCAGTTAAATATAGTTTTAGCTTCTTCAAGCTGCCATAAGTTGATTCAGATTCCAATTGTGTTTAGGGTTTTGAGTTGGCCAAAAATTTACCTCTATTTAAAAAGAGGTTCAGCCGAGAATTAATCATCTTTAATCAATCAAATATTCAGAATTTTGAGTTATTCTAATTATCTCCATTGTTGCTTAATCCCGCGGGTTAATTGAGTTTTAATCTCCTTTGTAAGCTGATCCTGCGGGCTAGTTAGTTTATAGAGAAACCTTGTGATCTAAACTTGTGGGCTATTTAGAGAGCAAGTTGGAGTTGAGTGTACCCTGAGGGCTAGACGCTTGAATTTCTTGCATTTACACTGAGTTGGGTGAGATTCTCAGTTTAAATAAAGATTTGATATTCCGCAATCCAGAGTCTTCGCAAGGAGATTCATATCACATCACCTCCGACACGACCCTCCAGGATAGTCACTCGCTCTTCGACTGGTGCTATTCAACGTTGTTATTATTCAAATATTCATGATCATGGTCTTCTAGCGGCTTTTCTGACTTAGAAGGAGCCGGCTGATTATCGTTCTGCCCTTCAGGATCCTTCTTGGGTTATGGTCATGGATGAGGAGATTGCAACTCTTCGTAGACAACATACGTGGGATCTTGTTCCATGCCCTTCAAAATTCAACATTGATGGCTCCAAATGGGTTTATCGGCTGAATTTCAAACCAAATAGTGCAGTGGATCGCCATAAGGCACGCTTAGCAGCACAAGGTTTCTCTCAGATTCCTGCTTTTGACTTTGACAACACTTTCAATCCCGTGGTCAAAGCATCTACAGTTTGGACAATTCTTGTCATTGCCACCATGCGAGTCTAGCTTCTTCATCAGTTGGATGTCAAGAACGCCTTTCTTAACGACGTGCTAGATTAACTAGTTTATGTAGTGAAACTAGTTGGCTACAAGGATCCTGTTGGTCCAGATTAGGTTTTTCGTTCATGTAAGGCCATTTATGGCCTGAAGCAGGCCCTACAGGCATGGTTTCAGCGATTCCGCACATATCTATCTCAGCTTGGTTTTCGCTGCAGTTCTGCTGATACGTCATTATTTGTGCTATTTCGGGGTTCTTCACTGATTTACTTGCTTGTCTATGTGGAAGACATCATTTTTACTGGGAATGATTCTACTCTTATTCGGCAGTTCATTGATCGCACCCATCAAAAGTTTGCTATTAAGGATTTGGGTGCGTTACATTACTCTCTTGGTCTAGAAGTTAAGCCTACTACCTCGGGACTTCTTCTCGGCTAAGCAAACTATGCTTGGGATATTCTCTCTCGGGTTGGTATGTCAAATGTGGCGCATGTTTCTACTCCATTTCTGCTGAATTCTCAGCTCCATAGTAGTACGAGCCCTCAGTTTAAGAATCTGACGCTCTATCGGTCTTTGGTTGCAGCTCTCCAACATATGTCTATTACCCGTCTAGACTTAGCTTTTGCAGTTAATTATGTTAGCCAGTATCTTCAGGATCGTTGAGATGATCATTTTGTAATTGTCACTTGGATTCTTCGTTATGTTTGAGGGACTTTGCATTTTGGGCTCAGTTTCGAGCTGCTTCTTCACCCGAGGTACTGGGTTATTCAGATGTTGATTGGGTAAGATGTTTGGAAACTCAACGTTCACTTATGGATATGCTGTATTTTTGGGCAAAATTTTGGTTTCTTGGAATGCGAAGAAGCAGCCCACAGTTTCTCGCTCTAGCACTGAGTTAGAGGATCAGGCTCTGGCTAATACTGCTTCCGAAGTTGTTTGGATGACTCATCTGCTGCGTGATCTTCATATTCTCTTGTTTGGTGCGCCTCTTCTGGTTTGTGACAACAACATTGTGATTTTCTTAGATCAGAATCCAGTTGCTCACAAGCGAACGAAATACATCTACATTGATTATCATTTTGTTCGGGAGTTAATTTCTTCTAGCAAACTGCGCGTTGCTCATGTTCCTACATCTCTTCAACTAGCGGACATTTTCACCAAGGGTCTCTCACGTCCGTTGCTTGAGTTCTTCAGGTCCAAACTTTGCGTCTCTGAGAATCCGACGCTTCGTTTAAGAGGGGTGTTAGAATAAGTTAGATTCCTGACTAGATCAGGATAAGTATTGTGACTAGATTTGATTTCTTTCCTTATTTTACCTCTATTGTAATCTCTCTATATATTCTGTTTATGAATACAGAATCATTACGATAAATCACTTTATCAGTCCCTTTTAACTTTGTTTCAATATTTTCTCCTGGCATTCAAATTTTCCGTCAAGACCCTTCTCACTACCCATCCAAATTTCCATTATCAACATCATCATAGTACCATCATCACCACTAACACACCTAACACACCACCGCCTTCTTCAACTAGAACTTCCCTAGAGTTACGAACTTGAAAATTTTCAGAATATATTTCTCAAAAAGAAGGCTCGAACACTCAGGTTAAAATAAATTATCATACAATTGTTTAACCTTTGAAATCACATTACTTAATATTTTATGTAAAATGTATGTGTTATACTATATAGTATTGTTCTATAAAATAGATCTTTTTACGAAACAGAAACAAAAGTAATGGTGTTATTGTTTGTTAGAGAAAAGGAGGGCAGCCTACAAACGGCTTCCTTGGAGTCACGTGCACGTGTGACCCAAATGCAAATGTTGTTGGATTAAGTTGTGAAAACTTCATATGTATGTTTTTGTTTCTTTTAGGGTTTATAGATCCGATTCCAGTTGAAGGGTTTCAATGTTTTGGAGGATTGTGGTTATTTTGAAACAACTTTACCCTACTAAGCTCACTAAAGCACATCTAGCCAGATCGATAAACTTACCGGATATTTCTTCCGTCCCAACTAAAAATTCATACTTTTTATTTTCTTCCATTTTAACCAAAAATTCATATTTTAATTTTTCTTTTGTTTAAATTTCAATTTGTATCTGGAATTTAACCTGTTCATTTCAATATTTCACTTCTCCTGCCATACTAGCACATATAGATGCAGTGTGAAAAGTGAACTCCTTCAGTCCCGGATAAAATGACGCAATTGTTTTTGACTCACTCTTTTATTCAACCTGATATGAGAGTGAATAAATGTCAGAAAATTGAAGTTAAAGAAGACATTATGATACTTTTGTAATATATCATTTGTAATTATCAAATTGTACCATTTTTATGAAACGGGCAAAAAATGATATTATGTCATTTTATCTAATATAGAGAAAGTGTAATTGCATGCACACATGCATGTTGAAAACCCTCAAGTCCCCACAATTATACAATCTCTACTTTTTGAACACTTCCAAATGTCTAAATGTTGGGATGTTCAATTATTTGACACTTTGGAAATATCCGGAGATTTCTAAATCTTTTGGTTTTGCATAGTAAAAAAAAATCATTTTTAGTGTTGAGCAATTCAATATTATTGTGGATTGGTATATCACGCCCTGTATTTTACTGTATTACACCCTGTATTTTGTACAAATGAAATACCTTATTGTATTTGTGTTTATATTTAAATTAAAAGTGAGGTTGTTTATAATTAAGTGTAATTAATGTTAATTAATCAAGATTGTTATTGGAAATGAGAAGTTGCAGATGAGAGGTGGTGGTCGGAGTCCGCCAACGGTGGTCGGGGTCCAGCGGCCGGTCGACGGAGACAACCGTTTTGTTCGCCGGAGATTGGTTATCGTTGGAGATTGATTTTCTGCAAATCCGGCCATTTTCTCGCTCCGGTTCCGGCCACTTTTCTGCTCAACTCCGGCGGAAATGCCCTTTCGTCGCCGGTTCCGCAGTTTCTCTCCGCCCTCTCGTCGCCCAGTTCCAACCACTTTTCGTCGCCCGTTCAGCCGCTTCTCACCGTTCTCCGCCGCCCCCACCCGATCTCCCCCCTCCCAGGTCTCCTCTCCTCCCGTCGCTCTACACCGCCCCGGTCTCCTCCCCCGGCCCCGGTCTTCTCTCCCCCCACCCTCGGTCTCTTTCTCCTCCTCGATCTCCTCTCCTCCCCATTTCTCTTCCTCCTCCTCTTTCTCCTCCCCGGTTCTCTTTCTCATTTCCCGGTTCTCCGCCCTACCCTCTTCGATTTCCATTTTCTTCCGGTTCTCGTTTCCACCGTCCCCCGTTCTCGTTTCCACCGTCTGTTCTTCGCCGGTCTCGTTTCCACTTCGCCAGAAAAACGAGGGAGGGATAAGGCTTGGGGTGAGGAGAACAAGCGGTGAGGGGAGAAGAAGGGTTAGGGAGAGGAGACCAGGTGGCAAGGTGGCGGTGGAAGTGGAAGAAAAGGTGACGGAGGGCCCAGACCCGGGCGGTGAGGTGGAGGCGACGGCGGCGGTGAGGTGGTGGCTGTCGGTGAGGGAGAAGAAGAAGGGTTGATTTTTAATTTAGGGTTTTCATTTTATTTTGTTAATCTAAAATTAAAATTTTGTTTTTTGTTTTTTAGAATTAAAATTTATTTTATAAACGTACATACTTTTATTCAGGACGCAAGTAAAATACAAGATGTGATATAACAATATCCATATTATTTACTTTGATAGTCCCTACAATTATACAATCTCTGCTTACTTTTTGAACACTTCCAAATGTCTAAATGTTGTGATGTTCAATTATTTGACACTTTGGAAATTTACGGAGATTTCTAGATCTTTTGGTTTTGCACAGTATAAAAAGTCATTTTCTAGTGTTGAGTGATTCAATATTATTTACTTTACTATCAAATGGATATGCCAACCCTACTGAGAATTTTTATCCATCTAAAATTACCCTTCATTTTGGCTTAAGTTATCAATACCAAGCCCATGTTACGCAAAAATATAAACAAAGAATCGTTCAAACGTTAACTACTCGTGACTGATTGAAAATTCGTTCTGAAACGAATCCGAAAAAATAAAAGAAAAAAGGAGAGAGGTTTAACCCATTGGCGAGACAAAGCCACATGATATTCAGGAGTTAATGCTTTGTAGGGATTTTGGTCGCTACTAAATTGAATTTGGTCCACATTAAGTTGTATAATTTTTTTTACGGTGTTTAGACAATATATTTGAACGTTAATATATTTAATCATGTATAATATCGATAAATAAAAAATTACTTTTTAAAAGCTATTTGTTACGATAAATCCAATAATATCATGTGATATTATTATTTCTTGTATATCTATTTAAATATGCAGACAATTAAACTTTAATAAAAAATAAGATTAAATAGTAAGTGGGCAAAAGTACTCTATAGGCTATACTAGTCCATACTAGTCCATACTAGTCCATACTCACAAGTAGGGATGATCATGGGTCGGGTCTGGGTCGGGTCTAATAATACCCAGACCCGACCCTAAGAAAATTTAGTTAGACCCAGACCCGACCCGGACTCGTAGGGTCTGAAAATT
>JAULKM010144024.1:0-17953 GCA_032355605.1 Rubia tinctorum | reverse complement strand
TGTGTGTGTGTGTGTACAATTAACAATAAAAAGCTATTAATTTTAAATGCCATACCAATGCTGGATTTTTCCCGAAGTTCTTCTACTTTAGAGTGTGTGGAAACGTGGGCTATCAGTAGCCATTGTATGTTGTTCAAGGTCTAACACAAGATGCTCTGGGTTGCTCCGCTGTGTAGAGAACTACATGAAAACAAAAAATATTAATTATTATAAAGTGTGTGAAATGGTAAAAGACCTGGAAGAATGGGCAACTTGACGAACCTTCGCAAGCCATTAGTCCTTAATAAAATATTAAAATTTTAAGTGCAAACTAGCCTTAGAAATTCAAGGTGCGACGTCGACCATGTGCACATGTTAATGTTGGTCTAAAGTGGATTTGTCGACATGTACCAACGACGTTGCTTCATAGTCGACAAAACCAAACACTTGACCGATGCAAAAATGAGGTCGCATATATAATTTTAAAGTAAACTCAAATGCCAATATCGGTAGCAATTCGGTTCTACCGAAGGTTAGACTAACATAGGTGTGACGTCTAATACTAAAGAGCATACTACTTGAAATAAGAATGTATGACATTGCACGCTACTCTCATAAACTGACTGATAACAAACAGGTTACCGACGTTGCATGTTTTAGAGATAACTACGGGAAAAACACAAAACCCGGGACAAATGATTCTTTAGTAACCGAAAACTCCACGAAAACATCCTAGAAACATAACAAAACATAGTACCTAGGTTTACATTCAAGGAAATTTCACACTCTAAAAAATCTGAGTGAAAACTAGAAAACCAAAACACACAACACATTTACAGACCATAGATCAAACAATGTAAAGTAGTTATTACAAAAATGTAGGTGCTAGAAGAGTAGAATAACCATACCTTTGACAAGAGAGAAGAGAAGAGAGGGTGGGAGACAGTTTGAATTTGCGGGGAACTTTTGAGCAGAAGGTTGAACTGATTGTGAGGGACCCCATATTTATAGCTGGTTCGGAACAACGTTGTTTTGGACCCTTTTATTGTTTGCCTTGCATTGAGAGACGTCGCGCCTATGTTGGTTTAGGTTATAAGGGATCGACTCATGATCGACATCACATGTTTATGTGGGCCTAACAATTTAAGCCAACCAGCTAGTTGGTCAACAGTTCCAATTATTTAAAATAATTTTGTCGCAACAAATATTTGCTTCTCGCTCTGTCCTAGCTATATTCTGAAAATTTGAAATTTTCAGATTGACCACAATTATCTTTGACCATTAATATATTTAATTGTGTATATTTAAAAATGATAATTTTTTAATTATAAAAATAGATGTTAACACAATTCTAATGATATCGCATATGATAACTTGTTTTCTTCTATATTACTTCAAAATTACTTTTCTAATTAAGAAAGTTTGACAAAAAGAATAGTGACCAGTGCAAATAGAGTTGGGACAGAGGTAGTAGTTTCAGGCGTGGCACATAGATCATAGATTAAAATAGATTACAGATCAAAGATTAAAATACATAAAAATAAATATTGTTCCAAATTTGAATAAATTTTTTCAAAATAAATGTTCAAATGTCTAAGAAGTAAAACTAAAATCTAAGGGGAAGAATGATAACATTGAAGACAATCGGCCCAGGACCATCTAACAGCTTGAAGTAGAACGTGTCCCCAACCCTGAGTTCCCCTGCATCTAAAACCCTTCAAGATCAGGGTCGTGAGCCTCCTATGCACTGAGTAGTGCATGTGATATCCCTTCGATTTCACCTTAGCAACATGAAACTTGTACGGTGGTAGAAGCTCCACAATCTGGCTAGGGACGTACTGGGTTATAAACAGAAAACCACATTTGGTACATATGAAAGTAATCTATAGAAAAAAAGCTATTTGAAAATAAAATACATGTGTAATAGTGAGGACTTACCAAAATAGGAACCAAAGTTCGTCTGGGTCAGAATTTGGACAAAGTGTGCAATGATCTCGCCGAATATAGTCTGCATACGGTCCTCATTTGGATCGTTGCGGATATACATTTGAATAAATTATTTTTTGTAAATTAACTAGTTAAAGGATAGCAAGTATTTGATAAACTACTCTAATTCTTTCTTACCCCGTCGATAGCTAGCAAGTATTGGTTGAACTAGCTACTTCCCTTATCGAATACATTGAGCAAGTATTCGATATACCAGATAAATACTCCCCTCACATAAACACAAAAAGAACCCAATATGGATAACTACCCAAGTATTCAAAATTAATAGTTATCTACCCAATTATTCACTACCTCCGTTACAACAATTTGCTGTTTTTACAGAAGTTTGTCACTTATTAACCCTTGCCAACAATTGTGGGTTGGTGTAATTAATTAGCACTATCTCAATTAAACTCAAGTTGATAAACCTCAAATAAAATAAGAATAAATTATGCTCAGAACAATCAGGAAGAAGGAAAGGTCTAGCAGTGTCGGAAAAATATTACCTTCTGGTAGAAGGAAGAAAGAAGAAGGAAGAAGAATTCTTTCGCGACGTACAATCTATAGGGAGATATATTACCTTCTGGAAGAATATTTACCTAAAAAAATCAAGAGTATCCACCATTCCTTTATCAGTCCGACTGTATTTTGCATTCAAATTCATCATTCGCAAAGTGGTGCTCAAAACTGAATGTTTTGAACCATTGTACAATGTCGTCTTCTTATCCTTATGCAAAGATTCTAGGACCTCGATTTTACCATGGAAGTCTCTAGCAACATCCTCTATAATCTCATTGAATCCTTCATTCATATCTAAATTATAGGATTCTTTATGGTTTACGGCTTCATCCCTAGCCATGTGATCCGCACTCCGCGGGGTTGCTAATAAAAAACAATTTTACGGGAGATCTACTAACCCGCGGAGCGCTAAGATTTATATTTTGCTCCCTTTCTTAATACTTAGCTACCAAAAAGGTAGATAGCGGCAAGTATGAGGTCGTCCACAGAGATGCTAGGAATTTTTAGGTTAACTATACAAAGCCGTAATCGGGTTGTCAATCCGATCATGGGTTCGGAATAGCTAATGTTGTAAAACACGGTTAGGGGGGTGTTTAATCTAACAACTACAATCATGCAAAGACAAGAGAGAAAACTATATAAACCTAGCACCTGGGGATATTCGCGTTACATGACTGGTAGTATATTTTGATCCTAGATTCAATCAAGTAGAAGATGTATAAACCTATCCAATACTTATGTCACGCATGAGGTGGTAAATCAGACATGGTCTTGACTTAGTGAATTAGATAAGTGTATCTCCAATTTTGCATTTCGAGTTCTCCCACTTTGTTGGAGGGACCTAAGTGCAAAATTGGAAAACTACACCGGTAGTCCCAAAATCGATTCCAATCATCCCAGAAGGGACCTTTTTCATCCTTTGTTGAACTTATAATTACCGAAAGTGATAAAGAATTAGCATAATCCAACAGATAGTTCCATAAGATCTTCCGATCAACCCTTGAATATCATCTACAAATTACTTTAAACCATGTACTAGCACTTTACAAAAATTTATGGACGGAATTTCATTACCTTTATAATTCATAAAAAGCAAGAATGTGTAATTTTGTGTGATTCTGTGAGGTGAAATTTATCGTTCTAATTAACAATGTTCATCGTAAGGGTATTAATGAAATACTAATAAAAATGAGGGATGAGTACCCTGGTTCCTGGATGCTTAAATTAGTAAACCAAGATTGTGACAATGTGATTTAGATAATTATGTATCTCGAATTTTTTATTTCGTCATCTCCCACCTTCTTGGAGGGATCTAAGTTGAAAAACTATAAAGTTCACCGGTTGTGCTAAAATTGATTCAAATTGAAACAGACGTTAATAATGTCAATGGATATTTATAAATTTCAATTATTTGCTCCTAACATATTATTAACCATTGTGAAGGTCAATTATGTTTGTTTTGGTCAAAAGCGGGCCCAGGTTCTAAGCTACTGGGCTGAAATGGTGAGGCACACTTTCAGGTAAGCCGACGTCGCTCATACTTCGGTAACATATCTCCATAATTGATTAGCCGGTGATGTCGTACATGCCAAGGAAAAATTCACAATGGTCAATTAAATTCGTTTTGGTGAAACACATGCTCATTCCTATGTTAGTGGGTTGAACTAGTGAGGCCCACATTTAGATTAGCTGATGCCGCTCATACGTCGGTCCAATGTCGGTAAGGTTGACTTCTACGTGATGTCACCGGTCGAGGTATAATTCACAATTATTTGTAACGACTATATATATGGAGCTCACCTCATACATCACTTCATACATTCAACTTTCACTCAAATTTCAACAGTTCCTCAACCTTTTTTCTTAAAGGTATGGTTTCTAGATTCCATAGATTACTTTCAATTTTGTATTTTTACTTAAATTTAAAATGTATATGGTGTATCAATGTGTTGTTTGTTTTTTGTTTTGAAATTACTATGGATTAGGGTTCTAGGTTGTAGGAATTTTGGTTTTATATTCTACCTTATTACCCGGTTCCTTTTTTTGAACCTTTGTTTACCCCGGTTTTCTACTATTAAGAATGAGTTTGTTAGGTTTTAATGCGATGTCGCTGGTCTTTCGATCCTCCTTCATTCCTCCTTCGTTTGGAGCGATTGTCTAGTGACGTCGCTCATTCATATTTTCTGTTGTTATGCTTGAATGAGACGTCGCACTCTTCTCGGTTAACCAATTGGTTTTACCGAATGGTCATCGATGTCGCTTAGACATGTTGACCATTCCATTTGATTGAAGTGATATGTCAGCGACGTTGCTCATACATGTCGGCCAAGTAATATTTTGGAAAGACATGAAAGTGCAATGCTAGGCCGACTAAAAAAATTAATTGAACCAATTTATATCAAACCATTTTATTTCTATCACAATATTTATCACTTGTGACAATATATAAATTTCAGGAATCATTATTAACTATGTTGGTTCGAATAGTCGTGCTCCGATTAAGTGAGCGATTATTTGTTTAGATTTAAATTCCTTTTATTTAATTACTTATTTTCTAATTTAATTTTGAACAATTTCATTGACAATTGCAGATGCGTAGTGATTCGGATGAGGACCGTCGTTTACCAACTACATTCAGGGATGTCATTCCACACTTTGTCCGCGCTCTTACCTAGACGAACTTCGATTCAATTCCGATTTTGGTAAGTCCTCCCTGTTACATATGTATTTTATTTTCAATGAACTTTTTCTATAGACTACTTTCATATGTACTAAATGTGGTATCCTCTTTATAATTAAGTACGTCGCAGACCTAATGGCGGAGCTCCTACCACCGTACAAGTTGCATGTTGTGTTGCAGTGCAACGGAAGGGAGTATGACATGCAATACTCGAGAAACAGGAGGATCGAGATCTTGACCGCGAAGGGATTTAGCAAGTTTCTTGATGAAGAGGAACTCGAGGTTGGGGATACGCTCTACTTTGAGCTTCTAAATGGTGTTGGACCCATAGTTTTTAATGTTATTGTTCTTCCCCGCAGAGTTTAGTTGTACTAAATTTTGAACATTTGTTTGAAAAAAATTATTTGAATTTTGGGGAAAAAATTTTTTATATGTATTTATTCTTTAATCTATAATTTATTTCTTGATTTTTATTTAATATTATTGTATACTTAATATTTAACCTAAAATATGACCAATAAATAATGGATAATTCAGAGTGACCATAAACTCCCTCTCCCTCCTGCATTTCAGAGAATAATAATTATAAATATATACACCGTATGTAAATTAATACGAAATATTAATAATGTTGTTGGTGGGCCATTTCAATAATAAAAATAGGAATTAAACACCACCCTCACATACATTCTAAAATCCAATGAACACACTCCTCGGGTCAGGAAGCTTTATGACAAACTCCTTGGAATTGAAAGGCAGGGCCCTTGCAGTGTAGGAACTCTTCACCCCATCATAAGTCATCATCCTATTACCCAAATGCGCGACTATATAATTATCTTGCTTCTGTTTCATAATCCCAATGTTCACTTTCTTTGATCTCATTCCCAAGTAATTGATACTTGCATACACACAACGTTCATCAAACCTAGAACAACAAGAGTATATATTGAACAACATGACTATATGATACAGATTTAATGATCCACAAACAACATGAGCGTAAAAATGTTGAGTAATCTTTCCAACTATAACACAAAGCAACAGGGGCCAGATAAAGAGTATCAGTCAGATTCCTTTCACCCGCAGGAGGGAGAGGGAGTTCAAGTCACTGTGAACATAACCAAGACATGTGTGTAATGAATAATTAATTTATATTATACTGAAACTATGAAATATCTATTGCGACCAAAATTTTTGAATAAATTTGAACTATTGAACGACTAGTTTGTGTGCTGAAATATTTAGGCCCATATGATTGTGCGACGTCGGTGATGGATCAGTTCTGTCTCGCCTTGACCGACATAGGTGTTACTTCACTCTTTGTGAGGCAGACATCACAAGGGTCCAAGATGACGTTGCACCAAAATAGTTATAAATAAGAGGTCTCTCACAATCAGTTCAAGGTTATGTTCACAAGTTTCTCGCGAATTCCAACGGTCTCCTACCATATCTTCTCTTCCCTCTTCTCAAAGGTATGTTTTTTCAACTCTTCCAACAACTACATTTCAAGAATTGTTACGTTATATTTTCGATCTATGGTCTGTGAATGTGTTGTGTATTTATGTTTTCTAGTTTTTACTCATATCCGTTAGATTGTGAAGTTCCTTAAATGTATACCTAGGTAGTATGTTTTGGTATGGGTTTGAACGTTTAAAGTTATTGTCTATTGTTAAAGCATCATTTTTTTCTAGGTTTCTGTGTTTTTTCTTGTAGCTTCCATAAATGTATGTGATGTTGATAACCAGTCGGTCATTGGGAACTTTGTGCACCGTCGGTGATGTCAAGGAATATGTATGAGATGTCGCACCTATTTCAGTTTGACCATCGGTGTTACCGATCTGTTAATGATATCACATACATGCATTTAAGTTTACTGTAAATTTGTAAATGCGGCCTTGTTTATGTGTTGGTCTATTGGTCATTTTAGTTAACAATGTAGCAACGTCGCGGGTACACGTCGACCAAACCACTGATTTGGACTGACATGTATCTGCGACGTATGGCCGACATACTACTTTGAATATCCATCTAGTTTGTCCTTAACATTTTCTTTTATTATCCTGGACTAATGGCTGACAAAGGATCCTCAAGCCGCCCATTTTTCCAGGTCTTTTGCCATTTTACATAGATATTTATTAGTACATTTTCACACTTTACCACAATTAATATTTCTTTGTTTTTCATGCAGTTATCCACACAACGAAGCAATCTGGAGCCTCGTTTGTTTGACCTTGAACATCATACAGTGGATGCTGATAGCCCACGTTTCCACTCCACTCTGAAGCAGCAGAACTTCGGGAAAAATCCAACTTTGGTAAGGTATTTTATATTTATATTAACTATTGTTAATTGCACACACACACAGACACATATATTTATATGTATTTCTAATCTTCTTTTTTTTTGTGATTTAGTACATCCCATGGGAGATTGTACCACTCTTGTCGACTGAGAAGACCACCGTTTTGCTGAGGTTCTACGAGATAGAGTGGCGTATGAACTACTAAGGGGGTGGGAAGATCAAGGACCTGTCCCCAAAGAGTTTTGGCGAGTTCCTTTCAGGAAATTGCATGCGCATCGAGAACACCTTGTTTTTCGAGGTGATAGAGGCTACGGGGCCAATCGTCTTCAAGGTCATCATAATTCGAGCTGATTGAGTTTATTATAATTGCTGTTATGTTGAAAATCTAGGAAAAATCTTATTCTAACTTATGTACTATTTTAAAGAATATTTTCATGATTTTCTAATAATTTAAGTACCTTAATTAAACATTATATAATTAACTGTTGTGGTTTTCCCTTTTATTCCATCATTTTCAATCAAAACGTAACAAAACTATCCTTCTTAAAATTTTAAATAATACTTCTTCATTTTCCAAAGTCCATTTTTTTACAGTAACCTATATTTTACATATCAGCGATGTTGGTCGCCAGTCGTATAACATGTCGATGGGAACAACATATAATCCGATATTGGACGACCTTCTGAAATAAGATATGTGACTCTGCACGCTATTCGGTAACATTATTTACCTCATTTTTAATCTCTTACTTCGGTTAATAAAATAACCGAGGTAAAAACACAATGTTTACCTCGATTTTTTTAACCGAGGTAAAAAATATTATTTTCTTTGAAAAAAATAACCAAGGTAAAAGAACTTTTTACCTTGGCTATTTGACCTAAGCAAAAAAAATTGAGGTAAAAGGGGCGAAGTTATAGGTCCATTTTCATGTAGTGAATCTAGCAATCAACCAACTAAAACATGGTAAGAAACGTGTCAAATGCATTGGTTAACCCATGCTTTTCGATGCTGATCACCATGTCAACCTCCCCGGCTTTATCCCAAGAAGTGTAACTAGTTTGAAACTCTGGCATGACGATGTCATGTTCACGTAATTTCTTCCTACCCAAAAATACAATATTCTTACCATCCAGCATGGGAAACAACTCGCACCACGCCATTCTCGGTAGTATGTTCAAGAGCTACCACAATAAAGAATTCTACTAACAAGATGTAATCAGGTGATTTTCTCAAGTCCTTACCAATCAATTTAATTCGATTCACATCCCTTTACATTATTAAAATGACATTTACAACCCCGATAGGATAATACAACACAACACAACACAAAACATTTACATTTATGTTCATCATTGCAACTCAAGTATCATAACCAATTACATAAACTAAACAATAACTCTCAAGACATTTCAAACCAAATTCACCATTCTTCCATTAGTATAATAGAACTGTAGAAATAATCATACATTTTTTAATGTCAAAGTGATACTACATTAGTTCTTCATGAATAACAAAGTTAAATTACTTTCACATAAATGAGATTTTTAAACAAGACCAAAAACGGTTGCATTTATGTCCACTAGACATGGTTCCGAATTAGGAACTTCATCACAAAACCCTAACTCCCAATCTGATAAAATTACAAAAATGAAACCAGGTCCCGATTCAATTTCTAACACCAAAAATTATATCTACCCCTTAATAGCGCAATGCAGGGCATGTTACAAACTTGTAGCAATCCTTGAGTCCTTAATTGTTAAGAACTCAGAACCTCAGTCAATAGAAGGTGGCGGTTTGACACAACCGTTTATAATGAAACTCAATTAAAGGAGGTTCATTTGATTTTTTTTTAATTAGAACTACTCAAAGGCGATTCATGAATGATCGACTTCTAAGTCGGTCGAACCGCCTCCCATAAATTTATAAACCTGAGTTAAATATGTTCCAAATTTGGAACCTTTACTATAAGTCAATTCTTCATAAAAAAATAAAACGGCTTTTAATTGTTTCCTAACAAACACTCTCCACTGCTAAATCAATTTCGATTATTAAGGATTCATGTTTACAAAGTTGATTTAAATTCTACTTTCTCACTGATTCCTTATGTATTGTAGACTTTGCAGTACCCAAGTTTGAACTTTTGCTTTGAGGGTACAGACTTTGAACCCGCTGAAAACATGCTCTTTAGTGACTGCGATTTCACTATATTTATCACATTAAGTTTTTTTAGATGGTCATGTGAGGCGGTCTAAACTTTATGCATTGGCATTTATTCAATTATGACTACATTGTAGTTTTATGGATCTATCTCTAATAATTTTACAGGGACCTATCGTTAATATTTTTTCAGGGATTTTTTTGTCCAATTTTTTCCCCATCATTTTCTCGTCATCTGCAATCTGCAAAAAAAAAATAAATTTAAATGCAAAAAATCAATATGATCATCGAATTTGAATTTATAAAACATCAGCGAAAAATAGCATAACATTGCCGAAAAATTATAAAACATTGACTAAAAAATTGCCGAAAATATATAAAAGCAAATAAAACGGAAAAAAATATAAAAATTCAAATAAAAATAAAAATCAACAAAAATTTGAAAAAATGGTCGACTAAATCTAACAAAACATTAACTAAAAATCATAAAAACTTCAACAAAACTTCAACTATCAGTTTTTCTTTAAAAAAATCTAAAAACATCAATTTCTATCATTTAAACTTCACCTAGAAAATGAAAAACGTCAACGTAAGTAAAAAAAACAACAAAAAATCAACCTTTGTCACCCAAAATTACAAACATCAACTCGTATCACCTAAAACTCACCGAGAAAATGAAAACATCAACATGAGAAAAAAAGCAAAAAATATCAACTCATATAACCCAATTTTTTTTACAAAACATCGACTCATATCAACTGAAACTCAATCGGAAAATGAAAAACATCAACATGTGAATTTTTTTTAAAAAAAATCAACAAAAATACTACGGTGCCTCAAGAGTATAAATTATCTGCTCAAAAAATCAAAAAACATCAACATCTGTTTTGTAAAAAAACTACAAATATCAACCTATATCACCAAAAAGTTAGAAACCTCAACTTCTAACACCTGAACCTCACCCGGAAATGAAAATTGTCAACATAAAAAAAATCAATTTTCGGATCTCAACGTTGATTTCCAGCGTGATTTAAATCAGAAGAAGAAGATGCGCCGCCAGAAGCGCCGACGAAAATTCAGTGTACAGAGAGCTCGTCGGAGGCATTAAAAATCTGACAAAAACTGTCTGAAATTCGGCGTTCGGTGGTAACCGTCAGCCAAAGGCGGTTTTCGATCGGAGGAGGCGGTTTCAGATCAGAGAAGGCGGGGAGAAAAATGAAAAAATCTGATATTTTTGTGATATATGTAGTATTTTGATAATTACACAGTATGTCCCTAAATTTATCATCATATTTTCAAAAAAACGATCCCAAATGAAATTTCTTATAATTGCACAATAAACCCTATTCTAAACTTTAAATTATCTAAAACAATACTTGTGTAAGTTTATATGTTGCTTTAGTATAACTTAAAATATATATGGAGGGAATAGAGTGAAATAATAAAATTAAAATTAATGGATGATTGAATAATTTACTTTTTATCGTAAGGTAAAATGTGATAATTTTCTAGAAACATATGGAAAGTGGAAAGAATGTCAAATTTTAAAAATATAAAATAAAAAAAAAAGTAAACAAAGGTTAAAAGCTAAAAAGAAGAAACGGAAGTTGAAAAACTGGACCGCCATAATACATAGCTTTTCAATTCTAACCGTTGCCACAACGGATTAATCCCAACAGTACTCCCGGCAACAATCTTTCGAATTCTGGATACCTTTTTCCAGCACCTTTTGCTTTTTCCATTTATTCCTCATCCAATAAATTCAAAACAGTTTATTCTCAATCCATATGTAAGGCACGCCTTTTGATTTAACACCTCCAGTTCCTCATCATCAATGGGTTCTTGCATCAGCAAATGCAACTCCAAGAAGAAGAAAAGCAAAGAGAAACATCAGCTTGTTGATGATGATGAACATTGCAGCTATGTTCATGATAAGCTTGTTGTTTCTCAACAACCTCCGTTGTCGGTTCATTTTCGCAAGCCGGTTTCTCCTCAATCTTCCGCAGCCACCACCACCACCACCACATTCTCTTCCGTTTCTTGCAGCTCTGAATCTTCAATGGCTTCTTCATCCTCTTCCTTTTCGGTCTCTAACAGAGACCGGTCCTTCTCGAACGAGTTCTTAAGGGCTTGCGCGCAAGAGAACCCGCAGATCATTGGAAGAAATTTGATTCAGAAATCCAAACACGAAATTCCCGGTTTACAAAAGAAGCCTGGATCATCAGTTTTTCCCATTCCAGAGAGTACAAGTTCAACAACGCCAAGGAAGAGAGCGCGGGCGAATTCGCCTACCCATGTCAGGCAGAAGAGCTTCAGGAGAGAGCCTAATAGCAGAACACTGATGCGATCTCCTTCTCCAAGTCGAAGATTCAACGGGGAATCCTTCAGAGATTCACCAGTTTGTTCGAGAAGATGTAACAGTAATAGTACTAGCATTCGCAAGGCGTGTTTGCAGAGTAATTATATGTCATCTCCGAGCATGAGGAGAGATTCTAACTTCAGTTTCCGGGCTCCCCCAAGCCCGAATCATTATGGTGCGAGCAGGAGTGGTACGATGATGATGAAGACTGAGAATGAGCTGAAAGCTCAGCAGGTTGGTCCAAGAAACAGCAAAAATGAAATTGGAGAAAAGGAGGGATTGGAGGCTATGGTAGTTGAGGACATTCATAATCCTCTAATAGCTTTGGATTGTTTCATTTTTCTGTGACTGTATTACTTGAGTGTGATTTTGTACCATTTGTGGATTTTTTTTGTAGGTTTTGTTTGCCTCATCTTTCTCAGATAAGGTTTGAGACTGGTTGAGAATCTACAGGGGTGTAGATAAAACGTATACTGATTGTATCTTCTGGGTTTTTCTGTCTGGAAAGGACTAATTTGGATTGGGTGATGGATACTCACTCCCTTCATTTTGAAAACTCATGTTTTTATTTTCAATATATACCTAATTTTTAGTTAATCCCTCCTTCCAAACCATTTCTACACAATTTTTTTAATCAACTTTCTCAGGGAATGTTTGACCATCGATAACTTTAGTTACATATACGAATAATGTATCAAAATTAAATATTTAGAAAATATATGATACAGAGAATCTAACAATATAACACATGACATTGGTGTTTATATACTAATTAATATTTATGATCAAGTATACTTTTAGAAAATTGAACAAAAAAAGTGGAGAAATGATTTGACGGAGAGTTTGTAAGAGTGTTTCTTCCATTTTATTAGATGCGTCCTTACCGAGTCGTTTTCCCCGTACCATTTTTGCCCTCATTCTGAGCGCAAATAGATATGAATTGCTACTTTTTTGCCCTCATTCTGAGAGCAAATGGGCAGGAACGGCCACATTCATGATACTCTCCCTGTGTCACGGTCCAAATTATAGCTCAAATTACAACGCAATTATTGCACACCATTCAAAAAATATATTTGACCGTTAATATGTTTAGTTATGTACAATAACAGTAAATAAAAGTTGATATTGTTAAGACGATTTAAACAATATAACATACGATAATATTATTTCTCACATGTCTATTTAAATATGCTGTCAAAATTTGATAGAAAATAGTGCCATAAATTTGGTGGGTAATTTGGGGTGGGAGAGAAGGAGTATGTTTTTTTTTCTAATTTATACTCCCTCCGTCCCAACAAAATTGACTTGTTTGCCTTTTCAAAGTCAAATTTGATAAAATTTGACCATTAATATAAATTAATATACATATAATAAATATATAATGTGAGATATTTATGAATTCATCTTAACATAAATTTTCTAAATATAATTTTTTATGTGGAATTGGTATATGTAGCTAGAGATATTGCTGGTCAAACATGATCATTGAAAACCGTGAAAAAGCAAACATGCCAATTCTGCTGGGACGGAGGGAGTATAACTTACGCACAGTGTATTTATTTTTTCACTTATATATATAGATAGCATTGGTTAAATTTCATATTTAACTAAAACAATTTAAATATTTTTTTTATATTTTCACATTTTTACTTGTTTTACTTAATAAAATATAAATATGTATTTTTTAGAAAATACATTTTTTTAAAAATAAAAAGTAAAGTAACTTATTCATAAGTTTATGAATAGATAATCTTTTCTGAGACTTTCCATTTGTTTTTTTAAAAATAAAATCGCTCACTCTCATAGGTGTTGGGGAAAAAGCCCAATAACTAGCATCTAGCAACAATAAATTTATTGTAAGGAAATCTAAATTAATTGTCAGTCAGATTGATATCTGTATTGTTAAAGATTATAGATAACATAGTTATCAGGGATATTAATTTGTTTGATCCAACCACGATATATATTTTCAAATTGTAAAAAGTGCGTTTTAAACCCTATGTTTCGGGCGAAAGTGGAAAAATGACCTTGTAAAATATGAAACTGTAAAAATAACCCTGGAATGGTTGACCAAATTGTCAACAGCAAATTTGACCGGAAATTAGTGAAATGACCATAATACCCTAGAGTTAAAATATTAAAAAAATAAAATGACATGAAAAGACAAGAATAGCGCTCCCTCTTTTCTTCTTCACTCAGCGTCACCTCTCACCTTTGTTTTCCCTTCTCACAATGTTCATTTTTCAAACTCGATTCTCACCTATGTTTTCCCTTCTTTCTTTTGTTTTCCAAGTTTCTCGTTTTTCACCCTGGGCCACTAGAATTACAAGCCAAAATATGATGCAACTCCCATCGACTCCCTTCTCCGATACCATTTCATCCGCCCCCCCCATATTTGACTACCTTCTCCGCTGCGGCTCGGCGATGGTGCGACGGGGCGGTGCGACATGATAGCGGAGCGACGGATGGCGGAGCGACATCTGTGGTACGAGGGGTTAAGAAGAAAGGATGAGGTCTCCGAGCGGCGGAGCGGCGGGGATAGTATTTTTGGTGGTGGGCGACGGAGCGATGAAGAGGTGGAAGTAGGGTTTCTGGTGGTGGGCGACGGAGCAGCGGGGGGTAGGGTTTCCATAGGTGAGTTGTAGGGAGCGGCAGAGCAACAAAGCTGGTTTTAGGGGTTCTAAGGTTTAGGCAGAGGTGGTGGACGATGGAAGGGAGCGACATAGCGGATTTTTGTTGGTTTTCAATGAATATATCTGCCCGAGAGAAGTGGAACGCCGGGGCACCGTTTTAGGCAGAAAACAGAGCACCCAAAAAAATGGTAAGACGCTTGGAGTTGATCGATTTAATGCCTCCTTCATGCGCTGTGACTTAGAAATGGGTATTATTTTATGGATGCGTTGGGTTTAGATTGGAGAAATGGGTCTGGGTTTCGATTGGAGAAATGAGATGGGTTTGGGCGACAGTGGTTCTAGCTAGCAGCGCGTCGGCGGCAGCAGCGGCAGAGCGCTAGTGGTGCGGTGGCGGAGATGGTGGCAGGTTTGAAGATGAAGAAGAATCCTATGGTCCTTTTTGTCATTTAATTTTTGTTTTTAAGAATATGGGTATTTTTGTCTTTTCTTAAATGGTCAATGCCAGAATTAGTTTGGTTAATACCGGAATAGTTCAATTTGGGCATAATTGCACTATTTTACAAAAACTTAGGGTTACTTCTGCACTTTCAGATTTTACAAGGTCATTCCTGCACTTTCTCAATCTTATAGGGTCATTTTTGCACTTTTCCCAAATATATATGATCCAAATAAATGGAACCCCTAAAACAAAAACATAACCACGACACACAATCAGAACAACCATATTGAGAACAATACATTGACGCAAACAACTAAATCGAGTGATAATTATGAACACGATTATCTAATCTATCAGGTCGAATAACAAAACATATGTATGGAGACAAATTCCACACTTATTTAATTTCATAAGAAAAACATTAATTAAATATATTGTTGCTTTAGCATCTCCCCGTCATAATGAGAAAATGAGGAAGTTAAGATTGAAGAAAAAAAGAGGTTTTGAGAGAAGTTTGGGGGCGGTGGAAGAGTTTAGAAAAGAGTCTATTTGTGCAACTTTGTTATAACTATTATTTATGACTAGTGGACTATCATCGCGCGTTACCTTATATTATGAATTAAAATTAGGTTTTATTTACATTTTATTACATTTAAATGAAAAATAAAAAATTTTATTTAAAATTTTAAGTTTAGTCATTTAAGAAAAATTATATGAGTTATGAAGTGAAATAATTAATTTAGTTAAAAACTGTTAAATATTAGATACAATAAAAATTGATTATCTTTATAATATTTCATTCAAAATATTCAAAAAGTAATTATTTATATGTTGATATTCCTTTTAAAAGGTTATCATATTTTATTGCAATAAATAAAAGTAAATATCAAATGATATTATTAGTCTCGCTAATTATAAAATATCCTAATTTAACAGTTAGTCGATCTAAAACAAAACCTATAAATAAATAATATGAATACATATTTCTCTAAAAAGTACTCTATCATTGTATAAAAATAATCCGAACATTTTGTTATTTCATATTATGTGTTTCTTTGGATTTTCTTCAGCGATATATACATATATAGTATAATATTTATGGTTTTAAATATATCTTTAGAAGTTATATGTTTTAACATGATTGATTATATATAGTAAAGAATTAAAACCACTAACATATTATAATATTAGTATGTTATATTTTAGACAACTTGAGTTTAGTTTAGTCAAAATTATTTCAATATCCCCAGTTGACGGCACCACCACACCAAACCATATAAAGCAAACAATTTCTTAAAAGATAATCATAATTACATGTATCACATTGCAATAAATAAAAGTAAATGTCAAATGATTTTATTAGTCTCACTAATTATAAAATATCTTTATTTAACAGTTAGTCGGTCTAAAATAAAACCTTGTCATATATAAATAAATAATAAGTATACATATTTCTATCAAAAGTACTCTATTATTGTTTTTTTAAAATCTGAATATTTTGTTATTTCATATTATGTGCTTCTTTGTATTTTATTCGAGTCCATCTCTAGAAAGACGTATTTCCATAAATCATGGAAAAATCAAGGTTTAAAGTGCAAATTAGAAGAAATGAAGATAAAATTTTTGAGTTTCATGAATCGGGTTATAAACTTTATAACTACTAGACATTGCATAATAAATTTTTAATATTGCAACTAAAACCTTTTACCTTTTATTATTCTAATTAAACTCCGTCTTTCCATCAGCCTATGGAAAGACGGTTTTTCCCAAAACTTTGCCATTTTCTTCAGTGATATATATACACACAATAATATATATTTAGAAGTTATGTATTTAACTAGTTATAATTGATTATATAGTAAAGAATTAAAATCGGCAACATATTAATATTAGTATGTTATTTTTAGAGTAACAAAACAATGCATGATTAACTTCAAGATTGGAAAATATGTTGATGCTATCTTATGCGATGTTATACCTATGGAAGCTAGTCATATTTTGTTAGGAAGACCCTGGCAATTTGATCGTACAACTGTGCATGATGGTTATTCTAACAAAATACTGTGATTAAGGATAGAACCAGGTATACATTCTTACCACTGTCTCCTATTGAGGTTGTTGAGGCTCAGAGACGCATGAAAAATGAGAAAGAAAAATATGCGACTGAGCTCAGGTGGTGGCCGAAACCAGCCCTAACCCTAAGAGGGAGTCCATCAGCCACAAGAAGAAATCATATGCAAGCCCTAAGAGGGATCCGATCGGCCATAAGGCCTTGGCCGATGCAAAGAGCAGGGGTTCTAAACCTAAGGGTTTTGATTCAGGTAAGTCAGGTAAGCTTGTGAATGATTCTAATAAGTCGCGAAAGGTTTTATCTTCTTATCTTAGTCCCTTACCATCCATATATATGATGAAATGTGAATTGTCTATTTATTTTGGTAAGTCGTTTTATGCATCTATAAGGGACGTGAATCGTGCTTTCTCAAATCATTCTCATGTTTTGACATTACATTTTAGAGAGAGTTTATTCGCCAGTGATGAGATACATGCGCTTGTTTCTCCACCGTTTGCTAAGTTGTTATAGGAATTTGATGATATTTTTCCTGAAGTATTGCCAAATGGATTGCATTCATTGCGTGGCATTGAACATCAGATTGTCCTAATTCTGGGTTTGGTTATCCCTAATCGTCTGGCATACAAAGAAAACCCTGAAGAAACTAAGGAACTACAACGATAAGTAGAATAGTTACTACAAAAAGGGCATGTACGTGAATCTCTATCTCCTTGTGCTGTACCTGTCATTTTAGTTCCTAAGAAAGATAAGACTTGGCGAATGTGCATTGATTGTCGTGCTATAAACAAGATAACCATTAAATACCGTCATCCTATTCCTAGATTAGA
>JAULKM010144014.1:0-17953 GCA_032355605.1 Rubia tinctorum | reverse complement strand
GTATGTAGCGGTGACAACTAGCACTACAAAAAAATCTGTTCATTCTATTTCATTGGATATGACACACTTTCTTTTTTCTCTTTGTTTTTGCGGATTTGACACATTTTTCAAAAAATTGTTCAATTTCATTCACCTATTTAATGTTTCCCTTTTGAAATTTAATTTCGTCTACTTATTTCATTCATCTAAATCCAAACACTTAAGGTTAAGGTGCCGCATTCAACGAAACGGATGTAGTACTATATCAAATATTTCCTCAATATGTGCATTTGATGGGATTTTATTAAGAAATAGTAATATTATGTCAATATTACTTGTAATTAAATTAGATTCCTTTTCTTTTTATGTATGGGTCTTTTTACCTCTATATAATGTACCCCCGATCATGAATACAATGACAACATTACACCCTTATTTTCTATATGGTATCGGAGCCTAAAATTCTAAAACCTCAAAAATCATAAACCCTAAATTTTTGCCGCATCTTTCTGCGAGCCACTGTCGTCCATAGACAACACTTTTTACCAAAACACCACCAACCTCGCCGCTGCTTGCTGTCCAACGATTGCCGCCACATTCCTCCAAGCTGCCACCACCGTCTGACGTTCATCACTGCTGAGTGCTCCCGCTACGAGTCGTCATGCGCCGTCAATGACCCAACATGCGCCACCGCAGTTGAGTCACTCGCCGCTGCAGTCGATTCACGAGCTGCATGTTTGGGTCCAATTTGCCACCAATTTGCTGCCTGATTTCCATATCATCACTTGTCGTTACAGTCGCCAATCTCAATCCTGACCTCGTACGCGCTGCACGTGTGATCTACACACCATCGTCGAATTTCTCCACATGCCTCTGCATCATTCTCCTGCCTCTGATTCCATTTGATCTGCTACTACTACTCTATTCTTATTTGCTTCGATGTGTACCTCTGAATTTAAATATGTTACCTGCTGCTACCCTCAGCTGCTGTCACCTCGCTGCCAGGATTTGTAGCTTCGACCTCTGGCTCCCCTGCCTGATTTGATTTCGACCCTTCTTTGTCTGATGACCAATGGAGTACGACCCTTAATTTATTTAATCAATTACATTACCCTCCTGACCATGTGTCAGTTTAGCCTACTTTACCTTGGATTCTCGATTCAAGATCCTCATATCACATGACTGGTGATAAAGGTTCTCTTATTGACATAAATACTGCCTCCGATTATGTTAATGTTCTACTCTCCAATGGATTTGTGTTGTCTGCCACCCATTATGGTTCTATACATTTTGGAGATACTACTTTTACTCATGTGCTTTACATACCAACCTTGCGATGCCATTTATTTTCATGATCTATATTGTTATATGCCTTAAACTGTCAAGCTTTGTTTACTAAAAATTATAGTATTTTATAGAAAATCGTCTGCTGGATGCACGTTCAGTCATATATCCCGCGGTCAGTTCTGACAATTGTTTTAGTTTCTGTATCTTCATTTGATTTATAGCGTCAACGTCTTGAGCATCCATCATCTACGGTTTTGTCTTCTATTCCTACTCTTTATTTTAGCACAAATAATACTTTTGTTCCTTACTCTGTGTGTCCTGGAGCAAAACAGACTAGGCATAGCTTTCCTTTGAGTTCTTCAAATGCTAGTTCTTTGTTTGAACTAGTACATTGTGATGTTTGGGGGCCTTATAGTTCACCATCTTCTAGTGGTGCATTTTATTTTTTAACTATAGTTGATGTCTATTCCCAAGCTATTTGGGTTTATTAATTAGTTTCTAAGTCAGGTGTAGCTTCTAGATTCATAGATTTTTGTTCTTTGATAAAGAATCAGTTTGGGCGCTCCATTTGTCGTGTCCGAGCTAATAATGGTACAAAATTTCTGCCATTGAGATCATACTTAGCTGAATTCAACACCATTTTTTAGACTTCTATGGTTGGTACACCATACCAGAATGGGCGTGTAGAGTGTAAGCATCGTCATTCGTTAAATGTGGCTCATGTTTTATGCTTTCAAGCTAATCTGCTGATAGATTTTTGGGGAGAATGTGTTCGCACTGTTGCATATTTGATTAACCGGACACCTATGAATCAACTTAATGGACACACACCATTTGAGTTAGTCTATGGTCGCACTAGATCCAAAGTACAAGCTTTTGCGAGTTTTTGGTTGCTTGTGTTACGCCTCATACATTCCCAGATTTCGTGACAAGTTTGCTCCAAGAAGTCAACGATGCAGTTTTCTTGGATATCCTGCTGGCAAGAAAGGCTATCGCGTGTATGATTGGATTCATGCACCTTCTTCAATAGTCGAGATGCTAATTTTTATGAAGAGCAGTTTTCGTTTGTTGTGTCATATGTACCTGTTCAGCCTGCACAGTCACAAACTGATACTTGGTTTAATGCCTCTCCGCCATTGGCTCCATTGGTAACACCCAGCAGTGCCGCCACTTCACCACCGGCATCACCTCCACCACCACTGGATTTTGTCTTCCCACCAGACCAACCACCGCCTCCCGCGACTGAGGATGCTGATCGTCGTCCTCTTGCGCTTCTATAAGCTCCACCGATAGTGACCGCCCCTCCTGATTTCGTCATGGACACCCCTCCTGACTTCAGCGCAGCTGCACCATTTGACACTTACCGCGGCACGGCCTCCTGATTACACTGCTCTGCCTCCTGACTCGCCGCCTGTCACTTCCACTGCGCCATCGTCTGCAACCAATCTGCCTGCTTCTCATCAAAGTACTCGCAATCATCGACCTCCGGCTTACCGGAGTGATTACGGGAAGCTCTTCGCATTGGGTTTTCCAAATTACTTCAGGCTTTACATGCATTTTAATTTGTTCAGAGTAAGGCATATTACTTTCTTTTTACTTTCTCTCATGGCTCAGTTTCTATGCATTTGCTTGTCTATGTGGATGACTTGGTGATTGCTGATAGTTCTTCTTCGCTCATCTCTGAACTCAAGAAATACTTGAGATCTTGTTTCCACATGAAAGATCTTGGTACACTTAAGTATTTCTTGGGAATAGATATTGATTGAAAACCAGATGGGATGGTTCTCTCACAACGAAAATATGCCCTTGGCATTTTATCTGATATTGGTTTATTAGTTTATAAAGCAAATGATTTTCCTATAGAGAAACAACATGATATTTTCTCGTGTATAAGGGCTACTCTACGATGATTCTAAGCAGTATAGGCACCTGGTCAGTCGTCTCATTTATCTTACCATTACTCGACCTGAGCTCAGCTATATTGTTCATATACTTGCTCAATTTATGAATTCTCCTCATGTTCCTCAGTGACAAGCTGCAATTCGGGTTCTACACTACTTGAAGATTCATCCTGGTCATGATTTATTTCTCTCCACATGTAGTTCTTTACAGTTGTCTTCTTTTTGCTAATCTGATTGGGTTGTGTGTCCCATTACACGACGTTCTCTTTCTGGGTATTTTTTAATAATCGGTGATTCTCCGGTTTCATGAAGAACCAAGAATCAACCTACAGTTTCTCATTCTTCTGCTGAAGCGGAGTATCGTGGAATGACTATTACTTTTGTGAATTATTATGGTTTAAGTCTTTGTTTCGGGACTTAGGCTTTGTGGATTCTCCCCTTGTGTGACTGTTTTACGACAGTCAATATGCTTTTCATATTGTGGCAAATCTGATTTTCCATGAACGTACGAAGCACATTGAAATTGATTGTCATTTCGTCTGAGATCTTGTACAGTCTGGCGCCATTGTTACTCATCATATCCGCACTTCTGATCAACCTGCAAACTTGTTCACTAAAGCTCTCGGACGTACTCAGTTTCATTTATTACTTGGCATGTTAGGCATTTCTTATCCTCATTCTCCAACTTGAGGAGTATTAAGGAATAGTAATATTATGTGAATATTACTTGTAATTAGATTAGATTTCTTTTTTCTTTTCTGTATATGTCTGTGTACCTCTATATAATTTAACCCAGATCATAAATACAATGACAACATTATACCATTATTTTCTACAAATTTAAAAAACTGTAGCCCATGCATCGAGCTAACATTGACCTATTTACTATATTTATAGTTAAATGAAGATTATCTTATTTAATTCTTTTCTTTGAAATTCTATATTGAGAGAAATTCATCTATTAGATCAACTAACGGTTGGACCATTCATAAAAACTAGTTTTAATAACTTTTACGGTCAAATTATATTACTCCCTCTATCCCAGACTAAGTTGCATATTTACTATTTGGCAGTCACCATTGTCAAACTTTGACCACATATTTGAATATATGTATATATATGTGAACAATAATATAATCGTATGTGATATTATTGAATTCGTTGTAGTAAGTACTTTCTAAATATCAATTTTTTATTTGTCATATACGTATTTAAATATATTAACGGCCAAACAACCTTGTTGAAGATCGTGAAAAAGATTCTGTGAAATTTGATCTAGAACAGATGGAGTATGATACATTTTAAAAGTTTTTTAAAGTTATAGATATCTCGTTGCAATAAATAACAAACATCAAATCAAATTATAAATTATAAAATAATTTTATTTAAAAATTAATCGATCTTAGTTATATCAATTATAAAATAATTTCATTTAGTCTAAAACAATAGTTATATCAATAATTTCGTTATACATTGATGGTTTAAACTTTCATTGTTAGCCATACTTAACTAAAGGACAAATTTTGGTAGCTGAAATAGTTTGTAAAGAAATATGAAATTGATCATAACATAAAAATGTACAGAGATAAGAGGGAGTATATTTTAATTAGTAATTACGTAAGTGATGGTTGTATTCTTGCAAGCATGTCAAGCTTGACCGTTGAAGTCAATATTGTTCGGATCTCTTCAACTCGCAGTAGTGAGCTCACACCCATTCCAAAACGGGGAAAATTACACTAGCGGAAGATACTCACCCAGTCGCATCTGTTTTTTACCGTCTAGCATCGTTTTTTTTGGATGAATTGCTATATTATGTCTTATATTTTATTAAATCATGCTATATATTTATACATTAAAATACTATATGTATTTTGAATTTAATTAACATTAAATAAAACTTAATTGAAAACCTAAATAAATAATAATTAGTATAAAACGTAACTTAATTGATGCAAAACAGGGCACCTCCTCTGCCATGGAGCTGTTCGCTGGCGGCGGAGGTCGGATGGTGTAGGGGTTCCATTGGCATCTTCTCCGGCGTGTTCTAGCGTCTTTTCCGGTGTCTCCTCCTGCAAGACTCCCAATCTCCGCCGTTCTCGTTTTCCCCACCTTTCTCCTTCTCCGTCCGTTCTTGTTTTCCCAGCCACGGCCGGCTCTGCTTCTCTAGTTCTCCCCTTCCCTTCTCCCACAGTTCTCCTTTTCCCTCCTTCTCCCTCGGTTCTCCTTTCTCAGTTCTTATTTATGGTTATTCTTTCTCTTTTCTTTCTTTTCCCGATTCTCTCTTCTCTCTTTCCCTAGTTCTCGTTTCCTTTCACCGCCCCAATTCTCATTTCTCTCACCGCCCGATTCTCGTTTCCCCCACCGCCCCTGTCCTCATTTCCCGACGTTCTTCTTTGCCTAGCCTTGGTTCTTTACCGTAGTAGAGTTTTGGGTGGGTTGCGGGATTGTTTCTAGTAGGGCTGAGCTGGGTTCAAGAAGGACTGGGGAGGCTGGTGGCCAGTGGCGGCGGCGGCGGCGGCGCCACCGCTGATGGAGCAACAAAAACTAAAGGATTAGTCGGAATGAGTGATTTGGTGGATGAAAGAAAAGCAGGAAAGGTGGAAATTTGTTTTATTTTTTAATTTTAAAATTAACATTATATGTGTATAAACGTATGATGACGTAAACTAGTAAAATACAAAACGTGATATAGGAACACCCATTTTTATCTCAAAAAGTATTGGTGTCTGTATAATGAAGCTACTTTTTTACAATATCATTGTTTTATTTTTTCTAGCACCGGTTATAAACTAGTATCATTTTTGTAAAAATAATCGGTACTAAGAAATACATAGGTGCTGAATAAAAAAAAAGAGCACCGATTATCGATTTTCATTTCTATAAAAAAAATATCTTTTTATTAATATATGAAAATGCATTAAAATATAGGAAAATGCTTATTGAATTCTATAAACACTTAAAACCACTATAAAACGGAGGTAGATACAAGGACCACTACCACACAACCCCTCTTTAGCACCGGTTTTCTGGGACCGATTTTTGAAAACCGGTGCCCAAATTAAATTAGCACCGGTTCTTAAACATGGGCACCGGTTTTTTGAACACTATCATAGGCATCGATTTTTAAAAAATCGGTGCTAAAAATTTGTTTGGTCACCGGTTTTTTTATTTCCAGCACCGGGCTTTTAACACCGCTCTAAGCTAAATTATATTTTTGCGCAAAAAGTAAAAACTTTACTCGTACCTCCAAATTGAAATCCGTTCGAACGTGGTGCTTCCCTATATACCACTATTTTAGTTTCCAAATCCGTAACGGAATATTTACCATTGATCGGGCAGAAGAACATATCCGTAATCTTTTCTGATTTCTTTTCCATACTTCTAAGTTACTCTCGAACATCTACTAGCGCTTTCCCACAATTCACCAAAAAAATATTATTTAATTTTTTAAATTTAGGTAAGAATAACAAAAATCATGTATTTTGGAGCAATGGATAATGGGGATACACGATTTTGGGTCACAGTGTAATTTTCCAAAAATGTGTGCAAGTAATCACTGTTGACTTTCGAGGCCCTTCTATTCACCCATACATGCCCAAATCGCAAAGTTGCAATCATATATTATTCAATTAAATTTTGGCGTCGCCAATTTCGTGATTAAAAAATTCCAAATTTCTTGGAGGGACCTAAGTGCAAAAAGTAAAAACTTTACTCGTAACTCCAAATTGAAATCCGTTCGAACGTGGTGCTTCCCTAAACACCCCCATTTTATTTTTAAAATCCGTAACAAAATATTTATCATTGATCGGGCACAAGAATATATCCGTAATCCTTTCCCATTTCTCTTCCTTGCTTCTATGTAATCAACTCTAAGTTACTCTAGAACATTTACTAGCGCTTTCCCACAATTTCTCAAAAACAATATTATTTAATATTTTTATATTTAGGTAAAAATAACAAAAATTATGTATTTTGGAGCAATAGATGTTGGGAAAACACAATTTTGGGCCACGGTGTCATTTTCCAAAAATGTGTACAAGTAATCAATGTTGACTTTCGAGGCCCTTCCGTTCACCAATATATGCCCAAATCGCAAAGTCGCAATCGTATATTATTCAATTGAATTTTGGTGTCGCCAATTTTGTGATTCGACAACTCCATATACTTCCGTTAAAGTATCATGTGATTTATGGATATCGGAGCATTAATATGGAACGACCATGCTCCAAGAAACCTTTTTTATAAGATTCCCTCCTCATAAACGTAGTTGTGAGATCATGGTTCCAACTTTCTAGCTTGTATCTTTTCAGTTGGAAATTTTCTCGTTGCAAAGCAATCTATCAACGGTGTCATCCAGTTTACTTCTTTCGTCTGAACCATTGACACAGTTGTTACTACTGTACTTTTGACTGGAATAACCTCTACTTTCACATCTTTATGTCTGAGCAATGAATCAAATCCAGTTTTTGCTAGCTTTCTCAAGGCATATGCTTTTGTGTTTTCACTTCTTGGCACGTGTTGAATATCGAAGTATTCGAGTTGAGCAATGAGCTGACGAGCTCCCCTTAAGTACTTTATTAGCTGATCTTCCTGCACCTCGTAGTCTCCTCGTACTTGGTGGACCAATCTCTGTGATTCACTAAAGCCTCAAACGCTTTTGACCTTCATCCTGATTGTAAAGTCTAAGATGCATATTAATGCCTCATATTCAGCCTCATTGTTGGTGAGTGGAATGTCAAAATGAAGTGAATATTTGTGCTCCCCTCCTACTAGGTTAACTAGTAGCAATCCTGCGCCGTAACCTTCTTTGCTAGATGGTCCATCAGCGAACAATTTCAATGCGACCTCCACCCACTTGGATTTTCCTTTATTGATTCCAAGTCTTGTTGCTCATTCGCGTCTTGTACATCTTCACTTGTCATCTAAGCAATGAAATCTGCCAAGGCTTGTGCCTTAATTGCAGTTCATGGTTGGAATTGGATCTCATATTTCCTGTATTCAAGAGCCCACTTGGTTATTCTACTAGATGATTCAAGCTTTCTTGGGATATTCTTGATTGAGTAATCATTATTGACGATGATCTCATGACTATGGAAAATAGGTTCGCAGTCTTCTTGTTGAGTATACCAAGGCTAGAGTTAGCCTTTGAACTGGCATATATGCCCTCTCTGCACTTTGTAGTATTTTGCTTATGCAGTACCCTGGTACTTGCCTTTGGCCTTCTTGATGCACCAAAACTGAGATTATTGTGTTTTTTTGAAACCGCCAAGTACAAATATAAGGTTTCTCCCAAGATTGGTGAGTTCAATGTTTGCAATTCTTAAAATTGTTCCTTCAATGACTCATATAGTTTTTGACTTTCCTCATTCCAGCTAAGCCTTTTTACCTTCTTACGGACTTGAAAGAGTGGGAAATATTTCTCAGCTGCCTTTGAAACAAATCTACTAAGTGCTGCAAACAATCCCATTAATATTTGCACTTCCTTGAATGTTCGTGGTTGAGGAATGTCAAATATCGCTTATATTTTCTCTGAGTTAGCCTCAATCCCCTTAGAGGATACCTTGTATAATAAGAATTTTCATAGCGCCAACTCCAATCATGCATTTCTTAGGATTAAGCTCCATGCCAATCGCACTTAGTGTATCCAAAGTTTCCTTCAAGTCTTGCACAAATTTGCATATCTTTTTGCTTTTGATAACCATGTCGTCAACATATACTTCCGCATTTCTTCCTATTTCATTGCGAAATGCATTGTCGACCACTCTCTAATATGTTGCTCTTGTATTTTTTAGGCCAAGCGATATTTTCACATAGCAAAACATCCTGAACCTCGTTATGAATGACATTTTCTATGCATCTTCTGGGGTCATCAATATTTGGTAGTATCCTTTATACGCATCCAAAAGGCTAGAAATTCGTATCCTGAAATTGCTTCAGCTATCTTATTAATTTTAGGCAAATGATAACAATATTTGGGCATGCATTATTCAGACCAGTTAAGTCTATGCACATTCTTCACCCCACGTTTGCCTTTTTTTTTTTTTTTACCATTATTGGGTTCACCAACCATTTAAGATAGATGATCTCCTTTAGAATACCAGCCTGAAGCAAAGTTGTTACTTCCTCTTCAATCGCTTTCTTCCTATCACTAGCGAAGCTTTACTAATTTTTCTTGACTGGTTTGACCAAATCACTGATGTTAAAAGAATGGCTAGCGATTCCTGGGTCAACTCCTCCAATGTTCTGTACACTCCATGCAAATGTATCTTTGTGACTTCGAAAGATTTTTATGACCTTTTCTTTCTCCAAATATGGAAGATGCTTTCCTATTTTGAAGCACTTAGAAGTGTCTTCGTTATCTAAAGTGTCAACTTCAATTTCTTCTCCCAAATCCATTGCTGACTCTGATTGCCTGATTAAGCCACTGTCTGAGACAGTGCTAACCATCTTTGTTTGATCCATATTCGTTCATGCTTTTATCGCAATAACCATGCACTGTCTGGCTATTTGTTGGTTTCCTTTTATTGTTGCGATTCTAGTTGGAGTCGGGAACTTCATTACTAAGTTGTATGGGGACCATATCACCTTTGATGTGTTCATCTAGGGCCTTCTGATGATGGCATTAAATGGAGTTGGTGCATCAATGACTACAAAATCGCATATGATGGTACAGTTTCTATCACTTTCACCAATGGTAATAGGTAGTTTTATGTTACCCAAAGGTGCATTTGCTCGACGTGTAAATCTTACAAGAGAGGATGTGGACTTCTTTAGATCAGACCGCTTGAATCCTAGCATATCAAAGCAATCAACAAATAAGAACTTGACTATGCTCCCATCATCCACAAATAATCTATGGACCTTTGCATTTCCAATTTTAGCGATAATGACCATTGGGTCATTATGAGGTGAAGCGTTGGGAACTGCATCCTCTTTACTAAATGTGATCGTCTTGTCCGAAAGAAGTCTCCTGTCAGCAGGCTCTTTTGGTTGTGAATATCTGGCCTTGGCTTTCCAGACATTGTTGGATAGCGACTCAGTTAATCCATGTATAGAAAGGGTTACTCTTTCTGGAGCCTCGGTCGCTATGTCTTCTTCGCAATCCCCCGCTTTTGTCATCTTCTAATTTTTTTCTGTGTTTTCGCCATTCCCTATATTTTTACCATGGAGCTCTCTGCTTTGTTGGCTTTGTTGTACCAGCTTCCCCTATCTTCTTTCTTGTACTGGGTCAGATAGTCATTCCTCAATTTCTACTCTATTTTCCTCCTTAAATCTCTGCAATACTCGATGTCATGGTCATAGTCTTTGTGAAATGCACGATAGTATTCTCTGGATCTCTTGTCAGGAGGTGCTATAATTGGTGCTGGTTCACGAAATAACTCTTTGTTCGCTTGCTATATTTATTTTCTCGACATTGTCAGAGGTTTTTCTTGGAATGATGCGACCTGCACTCCAAATTCTCTTCCATTGAAATGGATGTTTCCCTTCCCTTTCTTTACAAATCCTTTCTGTGGATCTTTCATTATTCTTTTCTTTCCTCACTCTCGCTCTATCTTGAGGTTATTTGCTTATTCAGTTTGCACATATTGTTTAATCATTTTTTTGCAACTCTCTTGGTTTTTAGACATATTCTTCGTGAGTTCCTTGTAGAATTTTCTTAATCGCATTCCCCCTGTAAATGTACCCAATGAGGATTGGAACGACAGATTGCGAACTTGCAAACTTTTAGTCACTAACCTATTATGATATTCTGCGAGACTTTCATCACTTCGATGAGCTATGTTGTTTAGGTCAGCAATTTTTTGGTGGACTTTTGCTTCTGATAGAAAAAACAAATCTTACAACGTGCCCAAGACTTAATGCTTCCGTTGGCAAGTCTTCGTACCATGTGATTGTTGTTCCTGATAAGAAAACAGGGAAAACCTTGCATACCAATTCAATTTACGCATTGCAAAATCTCATGTTGTTGCGATATGAATGCAGGAATTCTTTTGGGTCTATTGTCACATCATAGATCTTAACATGTAAAGGCAGCATGAAGTCCTTTGGCATTTTGAAATCATGAAGGTACGATGCCAATAGTGACTTATCTGCATCATCAACAACCATTATATCTCTCAACTCATCCTCACACTTGAGGCTCTCATGGTCTTGACTTGTTTTCTTACTTATTTTCTGGGATTTTGGCTTAAGAGCGGTAAAAAGCTGACTATATAGATGTTCCCTGTTTACTTCCAAGAATGCTATGAAAGCAATTCAGCCTGCTTTCATCCCCCAACTGTAGGGGATTATTGTCCCTATTCGGTCCCTATTTTTAATTCAGCCCACTACAAAACCCCCATTGTACATGCCCTAAGGAATAAATTACCCTATATGAAAGCACTACTTTGTATGAACACCATTTCACTAACTTTCTACAATCTAATTATTATTTTATTCCTAGCTCACAATTTTTACATTTTCAGTACAAGTAAAATATTTTCAAGCATAACACATTTAAAAAAAAAACTACGTATTTGTAAGAAGAAATCATAGATGTCGTTATTCAGCCATATATGTTTAGGGAATTCACAATGCATATTAGATCCACATATGTGCTGCAATTTTTTCTCATTGGTATTACTATGTGTAGTATGTTGCAAGAAAAATCTGTCAGAATAAATTAGTTAGATGATTAGATTTGATCTTAGATGATTAGATCCACTTATGTGCTGCTATTTTTTCTCATTGGTATTACCATGTGCAGGATGTTGATTCATCTGGTTGATTTATTCTGACAAAATCTTTAAGTGGAGTAAAAAAGGCTCGGTCGTACTCTATGTCCTCTCCGCCAATGAAACAATCCTCCTGCCTGGCTCTTCTGGGGGCCTGTTGACCTATGAGGCAAGATCATTAATCCCTCATCTTTTCTCTGTTTTTGTTTCTTGGTTGATGAGTATGCTACTCCAGTTATCTTTCTGTGTTTACCTTGAGCTTTCGGTCCATTTCTATGCTTCATCACAAAGGTTTTTGTGCATTGTCATTCATAAGAATTCTACCCCTGGAAAGTATGTTTGTGCCTAAAATCCTTTCAAACAAGAAAACCATTGTAATTTCAAGTGCTACATACTTGATTTCAGTTATTTCCATCACACTTTAAACCATCTTTCGTGCATCGCCCGTGTATGGAGCTCATATAATTTATTATATATTACCGCAATAAATAATATTTAGAAGCTACTCGTGCATCACTCACCTTTCTTGTTTCTATTTATGATTTTTTACTGATAGAAAATATTTTTTGTAATGGTTATCATTCACAATGCAGAGAATAAATAGAGAGTATAAAGCAGAAGGTAGACTAGTCCTAATATAACTCTAGGCTAGTCAACAAGATAAGATCAAATCTAATCATGTAACTGATTTATTCTGACACCCCCCTCAAGCGAAGCGTCGAATGTTCACCAAGACACAGCTTGGATCTGAAGAGCTCGAATAGCGGATGAGAGAGCCCTTTGGTGAACATATCCGCAATATGAATAGAAGTCGAAACGTAGGCAACTCGTAGCTTGCTAGATGTGACAAGCTCTCGAACAAAATTTTAATCAATGTCGATGTGCTTTGCCTTCTTGTGTGCCACCAGATTCTGAGCCAACGAGATCGTGCTACTGTTATCACAAAGCAGCAACGATGGGCCAAACATAGGAACTCGCAGATTGCGAAGCAGGTGAGTGAGCAAAACAACCTCTGAAGCGGTGTTGGCAAGTACCCTATGCTTAGACTATATACTGGATCGAGAAACACTAGGGTGTTTCTTGGCACTCCAGGAAACTAAATTTCCACCAAGGAAAACAACATATCCATAAGTAGACCAACGAGTCTCCATAGAGCAGGCCCAGTCAGTATCCGAATACCCCATTACCTCGGGAGAACTAGCAGTACGAAAGGTAAGACCAAAAGGAAGGGTACCACGAACATACCACAAAATTCATGTAACTGCAGCAAAATGATCATCCCTGAGTTCATGAAGATATTGGTTGACTGTGTTGACCGAGAAGACCAAATCTGGACGAGTGATGGTGAGATAGTGAAGAGCCCCAATAAGAGAATGATAGATGGTCGGATTTCAGAACAGTGAACTGGTAAAACTATACAGTTGAGATCCATGTACAAAAGGCGTAGAAATTGGTGCAACTTCAAACATACTAGCTAGAGTAATAAAGTCCCGAGCATACTTTTCTTGACCAAGAAGTAAACCTGAAGAAGTAGGTCAAACTTCAAGACCAAGGAAGTAATGAAGAGGACCGAGATCCTTGATCGTAAAATCTCAATGTGTCCAATCAATGAGCTGTCAAAGAATAGTCGAGTCATTGCCTATAAGAATGATGTCGTCCACATAAATAAGAAGATACAGTAACGATTACCCTCTCGAAAGAACAAATAGAGAAGTATCGTCTGAGCTGCACTAAAAACTAAGCTGAACCGAATAAGTGCTAAAGCACTGGAACCATGCATGAGGAGCCTGCTTAAGACCATAAATAGCCTTGCACAAGCGACAAACGTACTCTAGATGAAGAGGGTCCTGATAACCTACGGATTGCTTGATAAAGACCGAAGCATCGAGAACACAATTAAGAAAAGAATTCTTGACATCCAGCTGATGAAGCGGCCAGGAAGGTATTGTAGATGTGGAAAGAACCATCCGAACAGTAGAGGTTTTGACCACGGGGCTAAAGGTGTGGTCAAAGTCAAAACCCAGAATCTGTGAGAAACCCTGCGCCACAAGTCTAGCTTTGTAACGATCAACAGTGCCATCCGGGTGATACTTGAGCCGATAGACCCCATTTGGAGCCAAAAATGTTAGCATCCGAAGGTTGAGGCACCAAGTCCCACGTGTGCTAACCAAGAAGAGCTGATATCTCATCGTCTATGGAAGAAACCCAAGACGGATCTTGAAGAACAGTGCGATAATCAGGGGGCTTAGACTGAGAGAGTAGGGCAGCAGTGAGGCCATGGGTTATAATATCTAAATAATCCTTGCGCTGGATAGCACCAGTTGACAACTTAGTGGCTATCCGATGAGTACAATTCTAGGAAGGTGAAGGAGTAGGAGTAGATGCCGCTGAAGAAGTTTGAGATGAAGGAGCCAAACTGGTTGGTGACTAGGTCGTCCAAGTTGGCCGGTGAGGGATCAGCCGAGACCGGTGAGGCGGTCAGTGGTGAAGTGGATGTCGGTGGTTAAGGAGTGGGATCCGGATCGGCAGGGAAGATGATACAGGGCGGAGATTATGGTATGAATGAGACGGTCACAGAAGTAGTAGTCTTGCTGTCAGGATTACTTAAAGCCAAAACGTCAAGAATGGAAACAGGCGAGCCTGAGGCCGAATTGGTGGAGGCGGCAAATGGAAAACGTGTCTCATTAAAATGAGCATGGCGGGTGATGTAAACTCTGCTCGTAGCTCAATCAAGACACCAAAATTCTTTCTACTGGGAGCTATAGCCGATATAAACACAAGGAATGCCGTGGGGAGATAACTTGTGATCGACATATGGACGAACAAATGGAAAAACCCGGCACCCAAATGGATGGAAGTTCAAGTAAATTGGGTTGCAACTGTAGAGGAGCCCATAAGGAGAAGCACCTTGAAGAATAGGAGTAGTTAATTAGTTGATCGTGTAAGCAGCTATCGTAAAAGCATCGTCCTAATGTGAAATTGGCATATGCGAGTGGAATAACATCGTAAGGCATACTTCACTGACGTGTCTATGTTTGCGCTCTTCACGCCCATTCTGCTTCGAAGTGTAGGGACACGAAATCTAATGGTGAATGACCTTAGTGGTAAAATGAGATCACAATCGAGTGTTCAGAAACTTTGTACCCCCATCACTCTGAATAACCTTCATTTTGGATGAAAATTGATTCTCAACCAATGCCTCAAACTGTAAATAAGCATCAATAAAATACGACTTTCGATGAAGTGGATAAAGTCAAGTGAAATGAGAATGATCATCCAAAAATAAGGAAGAGTACGAAAAACCATTCGACGATAAAACAGGGGATGAACCCTACAAGTCACAATGAATCAAATCAAAACGTTGACCTTTCACCATAACACAGGGGGCGCAGGTTTGCGGTGTAGGAAATAAGGAGGAAACTGAAAGTATACCAGACTTCCATAAACTATAAATAACTGATGTAGATGAATGACCCAAGCAAGCGTGCCAAAGCTCGTAGGATGCACGTCCTTTATTTTGTTGCAAGTGAGAAAGTAGAGCTGCCTCACCTCTATCCAAAACATAGACACCACCATCACTATGGCCCATGCCCACGACTGTTTTGGAAACTTTTTTCTGAATGACAGTCCGGATCATCAAAAGTGATGAAAACATTTAAATTTCTCGTCAGTTTACTAATCGACAACAGTTTCTTAGTAATCTTAGGAACAACCAGAACATTAGATAAACATAAATCATCAAAAATCTTAGAGTCACCAACATGAGAAATTCGAACAGATGCCTCATTACCAACATAGACATAAGAATTACCATAATCAGGAGTCACAGTCTACAAACCAGAAGTAGATGATGCTATATGACTGGTGGCGCCGAAATCGATGTACCAATCGGAGGTGTGAATGGTAGGCTCTAACTACAGGGACGAGTGAAAATTTTCATCCATATGGGTGGAGTCCGGACGGCGAGCCTGAGAACTAGTCTGTGCAAGCATTTTGTAACAAGTCACAACATAGTTACTGGGATGACCACACCTAGTAGAGTGTGGCCGCCCACGACCAGCCCCAGCCGAGAACTGACTAGCAGACCTGCCACCGCCACGACGTCCGCCGAATTGGCCCCACTGGCTTCTCGTGAACCTACACTCCGCCGCTCCTCGCTAGCGCGTGATCCCATGTGCGACCAACTGAGTGGTGTCCCCCTGCTGTGAATGCGACAAGTCCAGTGGCTAGGGCTGAATGTCCCTGTAATATTTTTAAAAAGGCTTTGTGGTTCTTTGAACGTAACAGAATGTCAGCATATAACGGAGTGGGCGAATAATTATTTAATGGTGCAGAAAAATCCTTAAATTCTATGCCAAGTTTAGTTAAGAACCATATAATTTGATCATCATTTGACACAGGAGAACCCATCATAGATAACTGCTAAAAAATATCCTTAAATTTAAGGGGAAGATCATGAACTGTACATGTCTTACATATACCGTGGGCGTCGACATGAAGGCGAAGAATGTTTGATGCACTGCTGTCATGATAATTGGCTTTAAGGATGTACCAAATTTCCTTTGATGTTGCGCAGTCAGGAATTTCCGCCAAATCTTTTGGCGTGAGAGAGGAGAAAAGAAGACTGCACACACCTTGATCTTCATCGACCTATTGATCATAATTTGATTTGGCCTTCAGATAGGCCTCCATTGAATCAGCCTTGGTACCACCGCGGCTAGGAGAGGCTCTGGTGGCCTAAACGTACGAGATGGAGGCGGCGCCACGGACTTTAGGTGGAGTAGGGGGCGGCGGGCAGGCCTTGGAGCCATCGAGAAATCCGAACAACTTTCGAGGTTTGAGTACATAACCAATCTAACGCTTCCATAACAGATAATTTGTTGATGACAATTTGATAGTCATCATGTGGAGCAAAGTATTGTAGGATAATTTTTCGTCAGACATGATGACAGAAGAAGAGAAAAAATAAATAATCATGATGAAAGTTATGAAGGGGAGAAGCGATCTGCCTAACCATTAATTGATCTAACATGATATTTTCTCTTGATTATATACTCTCTCAATTTAATTTCTTATAAAATTTTTGTATCTAAATTGAATTTCGTATAAAATTTTTGTCTCTAAATTGAATTTCGTTCGAAAATGTTGTCTCTTCCCTATTCTATTATCAAAAATAAAGTTGGCATTATTTTTTTAACCAATCATTCAAAGATGCTAGAAAATGCCCAACAACGATTATAATGAGTGGAACTAAAATCCAATCCAACTAGTCTCTAGCAATAACCAATCTATTGCAAGGATATTCAAATTACATGTCAACCATATTGATCGTCTGTACTATTATAGAATGGAGATCCAATAAAAATTGTAATATTGCCCTCAGGGATATTAACTCGTTTTCCGCGAAATTCATAATTGCTTGGCAGAGAGGAGGGTATCACGCATCAGAATCACTATGCCAAACAGGGATCTTCAACCGCTGTAACACCACTTGAACCAAAACACAATCTATGTTGTCCAAACTTTAAACACCTTGAAAATACACATCGAGAACAGACTCTTGATAGAGAAACGCAAACGAAATACAAATACACGATCTGTAAAACCATATCGTACAAAACACATCGACATGAACAATTAGATTGAATGGTCATCATGAATACATCAATCTAATAAATCAGATCAAAGAAAACTATTACAGTATGGAAACAAATCCATACTTATTAAATAACATAATCATTAAAGGAAAATCAATTTGAAAAAATTATTTTTTTTCCATCTGGGGAAAAGAAGATTAGAGAAGAAAAAATTTCAGAGAAAGAAGGGAGAAGGTGGCGGCGGAATAGGGTTTATATAGATTGCATTATTAGTGAAGAACAACATGCATTCAAAATTTTGGGTTGATCAATATTTTATCTAAAAGTCCGTCTCTTGAAAGACATTTTTTCCAAAGTCATGGAAAGACCAAGGTTTAAAGTATAAATTAGAAGAAATAAAGATAAATTTTTTGGGTTGCATGAATCGGGTTATAAACTTTATAACTACTACACGTTGCATAATAAATTTTTAATA
>JAULKM010143987.1:0-17954 GCA_032355605.1 Rubia tinctorum | reverse complement strand
AATCTGCATCATATATTGACATTGTACCTGATGAAACCACATGTAGCAAACAAAGCACTTCTGTATTTTTCCCTCAAAATAGCAAAGATGATGGGAAAAATAATTCCACAAGATAAGGAGGGAAACATACCTCATCTAGGAACATTGAAGCACATTAGGGAATTGAATGTAAAAAAATTGGGAAAAAACATACCAACATCTTTCACGGAACGCTTTAGAGCACGCTGGTCTCTCCTTCGCTGCAACAACTCTTCTTTTGCTTTTGATGATAACTCAGCATAAGCCTTCCTCCTCTTTGCATTTTTATCCGATCCATGACCAAGCTCCATTGAAAATTTACTTTCTTAGCAGGAAAACCTAGTTTAAAAAAATGACAAATGAAAGGTGGGTGAAAATTGTGTAATTGAAAACATAGGAAATTTTTCCATACACACCAAGCACAACAAGGAACTACTTTCCATCCTCTCAACATCCCGGCGGAAATTGAGGTGCTTGGCAATCAACAATATACAACCAAAGTGTAAAATTAAGTTGCACAAAGTTATTAAAATAAAGTTGTACGGAAGTACTGCATTTGAGAATGCTTCATTATATCAGGTGGAGCAAGCAAACAACAATCAAACTAAAAACATAAGATTTAACTAAGAAAAAAATTCTTCCCATTCCAATGACATCTAAAGATCAATTTCAGCCCTACTTAATAAACCCAGATAACAATTCACTTATTAAACCCAGATAAGAATTCACTTAATAAAAACTTCTGCCCATTCCAATGACATCTAAAGATCAATTTCAGCCGCACTTACTCCCTCGCTGCTTCAAGATCCAGCTGGAACGTGTTTTCCAGAAGGTTCTGCATATTTTGTATGAATGGACATAAAAGCGTCAAGTAGGGATGTTGACTGGAGCATAAATGTGGACTGTAGCTGAACAAATATAAAGTCCAAGAACTATTAGACACTTCCCATATATAGTTGGGCTCGTGATGAATTCAATAGTCACCGCAACTGTAGAATTTGAAATTAACCTACAATAGTTCCTTGATATTTGTAGCAGCAACCTTTATATGCATTAACTAAACTATGACATACTACAGTATTCAACATACCGAGTTTTATTAACCTTCCAAAATTAGCAGAAATACCCAGTTCATCTTGCACAAACTATTCTTTTCCATTGCTTCAAAATTAACATAGTTCTTAATTTCCTACAATGCCTAAAGGAGGGAGGGGGTAATTCTAACAAACCTCATCAGAACACTCCCACACAAATTCATTCCTAGCTTTAATGTAGTGTATATTTTGGAATGGGTGAAAAGTTGAACAATAACAAAAAAACACTTTTGATAAGCAAATGTATTTGAATACTTAGTTACTTACCATAACAATATCGTGAGGATCAATCTGCAATTACATGAAAAGTTCATTTGTTAAAACTCAAGAAAATCAATAAGAACTGAGAAAATGCTGATACAGTAAAAACAGGCAAGGGAAATATATGGGGAAAATGGTAGGGCGAAATTGAGGATGACTGTTTTCACACCTGAAGATCAGTGCATACAAGAGCGATTCCATCAGCCATAATCATGTCAGCATATTAATTTGCAAATCAAATAATCATCACAAGATTAGGCAACCTTTGTAATTGATGACAACTCAAAAGTCCAAATTGTACACAACTACACGGATGCACTAATCAAAGAAAACTCATGGTATTGTGTTACATAAACAGGGAAAATGAAAAAAACTCATACCAAGTAAAGTTTACTGCATTTTGAGCAATGTTGCCGAAGATTCTTGGCCTTCTCAATGGCAATATGCAAAGAACACGTAGCCTAAATCCATGATGTGATACATTTATTTAAATACCAAAAAAATCCACTACAAAGAGCAAAAAGTCTCAGCATCATAAAACAATTAAACAACCTAAGCAGAAGGCAGAATATGGACATAGCAAAATATCACATACGACAATATTATTACGCATATATTTATTCAAATATGGACATAGCAGAATATGACACGACAATCAATTTTCCATGAAGAACAACGTGACCCTGCATCTAACAACATATTAAAAACCATCATCAGAAGAACAAGGGATCGACAGCAAGGAACATGCAGCAACACTACCTTAAACGCTTCACCAAAGGAAATAGGGTCTTAACACGTTGTGAACCTTCGAATGACCCAATTTACAAAAACCACATTGCTCAGATATCTTCCAAAAATAATATAATGTGTTAAGATAGACAGTGATCCCAAATCAGCAATATAACCTCCAGATTACTGAATGCCTAGACAGCTCAAACAACAATCATCATTCCATTACACTTACAAGAGATTTCTTATGGAACTAAATGATAAATTTGGATCATTTTGCATCAAACAGATATAATGGAAGAGGCTGAATTTAATCATGTGCAAGGATAATGAAACCTTACATATTGTTCAACAAGTTTTCATCCTAAATCTGTTTTGAGCTTCTTGATGACCTCAACTGAATCATCGTAAAAACAATACTCTGTCCATTATGTCTGAATAGTCATGAATGCCCAAAGTACACACTTTATTCATTCTTTTAGTGAATACAACAGAAGCAACTCCTTCCAAAACAATTTCCTACTTATAATCTCCATTTTCTCACCACAATGAACTACTCTTCTGATAAAAAGAAGAATATAATATGTGCTTTCCTCCCAGTATCTTCAATATTGTTGTTTTTTCTACAACCACCAACCCATTACTCTGAAATCAGTACACTCTTTCTCCTAATCCATTACTCTCAAATTCACACTTACATTCTGCAGCATCTTCCTTAAATGGTTGACTTCCTCTAGTAGGTTACTGATTGAATACAGAAGTAATAAGGAGAATGTAGGTTACGATTACTCTATTTCAGAATGTACATAATCAACAAAAACGAAAATCTTCTGGAGTTCAGTCAGTGAATACTCACAATCCCAATCCCAATCCCAACAATGGCACCAGAACTCAATCCAGAGCCCCCACTACACACCCTCAGCAATGCCCCCACCACAAAGTCCGAGTTTCCCCTCGAAAACCTCCAGCCCGAACTCCACATTCTGAAGCAAATTCCGTTTTGCAGTGTGTATATTAGAAGTTAACCATTAGCAAAAACATTGAAGAAATAGAAATGGCTCGGCCCAATTATCTTAAAATGTAAGAAGAACATTGAGTTGGTGGCAAATAGAGCAACAACAACAACTAAGTTCACACAGGTTCAACTTCTAAACATGTAAGAAAACCATTAAGTTCACTACAAAGCAAGAAACCAACTTCTCTCTCCCATTCTGAAATTAGAAAATGGAATGGCGGAATGAGAGAGAGATTACCGGCGTCGTTCGATCCGACGAGGAGGCATCGATCGTCGGGGAATATGTCACTTTGCTTTAAACTATATTTGATGATAGCAGGGGTCAGTGATTTCGAGAGCAAGTTAGCGGAGTCGGCCAAGCAGTCATCACCACCGACCCACCACCATCGTACTCACACTCCACCATGACGTACACACCACTCTCAGATGGTGGAAAAAACAGGGGAAGATTGAAGAAGAAACCCTCTTGCCCAAAACGACGTCGTTTTGGCCTGCCACCTGCAAAATGTCAAAAATACCCCTGGACGACCATTGTGTCAACCACTCAAGGAAAGTATTTCTTTTAAAGTTTACTGGGGATGAAAGAAAAGAAAAGAAAGATAACATGAAGAAGAACCACATGTGCTTGGGGACCAGACTCGTAAGAGTAAAACAGGGAAATACAGGGATGGGCAGATTCAGACCAAAGGTAGGTGAAAACCAGGATAAATACAACGCCGGTAATGCAATAATAATAATAAGAAATGGTAAACTTTAGAAATTAGTTTTTATGCAATTTTACGTATATCTTAGGTTTAGAGATCTATCTCTAACAATTTTACAGGGATCTATCTCTAATAATTTTGCAGGGATCTATCGCTAATATTTTCCGGGAGCTTTTTTATCCAATATTTTCCCATCATTTTCCGTCATTTGCAATCTGCAAAAGAAATTCAAAAACATATTTTAAAATATTTTTAAAATGCAAAAAAATAATATGATCATCGAACTGAAATTTATACAACATCAGCAAAAAATAGCATAACATCAACGAAAAATCATAAAACATCGACTACAAAAATGTGCAGCAAAAAAATAAAAAATATATATATAATCAAATAAAAAATTAAAAATCTTTGACTAAAACTAACAAAACATCAAATTAAAATTATAAAAACATCAACAAAGATTAAATTATAAAAAAATAAAAAACTACAAACATCAACATATATCACCCAAAATCTAAAAACATCAATTCTTATCATCTAAACTTCACCCTAAAAATGAAAAACGTCGATATAAGAAAAAAAAACTACAAAACATCAACCAATCACAAAAAAACTACAAAACATCGACTCATATCAACTAAAACTCACCTGGAAAATGAAAATATCAACATTAGAGAAAAAATATTAAAAACATTTTTAAAAAACTACGGTATTTCAAGAGTATAAATTATTGACTCTGAAAATCATAAAACATCAACAATTGTTTTTTTAAAAAACTACAAACATCAACCTACATCACCTAAAAGTTACAAACATCAACTCTTAACATCTTAACCTCATCCTAAAAATTTAAAAAACATCAACATAAGAAAAAAAATACTACAAACATCAACTCCTATTACCGAAACCTCAGGCGGAAAATGAAAAATATCAACATGAGAAAATTTAAAATTTAAAACTACAAATATCAACATATATCACCAAAAAAAAACAAACATCAACTCATAACACCTAAACCTTATCTGGAAAATGAAAACATCAACATAAAAAAAGACACTACAAACATCAAGTCAAATCAATTAAACCTCACCGGAATAATGAAAAACATCAACATAAGAGGAGAAAAAAGTTACAAACATCAACAAAAAGCTACAGTACTTCAATAATAAAAAATCTTCAAAAAAATCTAGTAGGATTTGAACTCGGGTTGCCAACCTCAAAAACTAGAGTAATAACCACTACACTAGAACCACATTACTGAACATACACCCCAATAATATTAAAGCTCAACATGTACCTGAAAAATATAAATTCTTCAAAATAAATGTTCTGGTGGGATTCAGACCCCAGACCTCTAACCTCAAGCACATGGCATTAATCACTAGACCAGAGAACTTTTAATTGTCATAAGCTCAATCAAAATATAATCAAACTCAGTGTATCTCTTTGAAAAAAGTAAAACAAAAAATTAAACCTCACCTCTCACGAGCTGTAGCTGTCCAATGTCGCCCGACGTTACCTCTGTTCGCCTCGCCAACGCATGTCTACACCGCGACCTTTTTCTTCAATGACGGGCGTGGTCTCACACGCGCCGTCACATTACCTCTGCCAGCTCCTCCACTGCGGTCGTCGCCTTGCCCTAGCTCCGCTCTCACCTTGCCCTATCTCCGTTGTCACCTTGCCCTAGCTCCGCTGTCACCTTGCCTTAGCTCTGCCATCGCCAGCAATTAACCACCGCTGCTGCAATTATTCGCGACCTCCACCGCTGCAATTATTCGCTACCTCCACCGCTGCAATTAACCGCCACTGCTCCGGTTTTCACGATCTCGCTGGAATTGCAGAGTCGCGACCTCCGCTGGAACTTGTTGATCGCAGTTCCAGAATCTCCGTTGTGAGCTCGTCGATCTCCTCCGTGAGCACGTCGATCGCTGCACTGGAGGAGAAAAAACAATGACGGAAACCGACAGTTTTGCGAAGGAGAACAGAGGCGAAAGCAGTGGAAATCCGGCGGACATTAGCGAGAGAACCTGCAGACATAGCACATCGACAAAAATCTGAAGAAAAATCAGTGAGATTCCGGCGTCCAGTGGTTGCTGGCGTCAAGTGGCAGTTTTCGATCGGCGGAGGCGGTTTCCGATAGGATTTAAAAAAATGAAAATTCAGATTTTTTGTTGTATTTATAGTATTTTTATAATTGCATTGCATGTCCCTAAATTTATCATCACATTTTTAAAAAAAAATCATCCCAAATAAAACTTCTTATAATTGCATAATAAACCTTGAGCTAAAGTTTAGACTGCTTAAAACAAGAAATTGTGTGATAATAATCACCTAAAACCATTATACTTTTTTAAAATATATTTTTAAATTATTATAATACTATTCTCGTAAAGTTTTATTTTAGTCCGACTAATCATTAAACGGCATCATTTTATAATTGATGTTATTAATGAGATGATTTGATATTTATTTTTACTTATTGCAAGGAGATTCTTATAACTTATAAAATGTATTATAATGTATACATAATTATAATTTGACACTACAAGATATTAAAATGAGGTTTTTTTATTGGTTTAATTGCTAGTCAGTCTAGCATGAGACTTTCCCTACTATTCTAATAGAAAATATTTATTTATTCAATTGTAGTTTAACCTTTTTTGCATATAAAAATTAAAATTTAATTTTAAAGCAATGCTGCTAATTAAAAACTACTCCCTCCATTTTATTGGATGTGACACACTTTCCATTTTTGGTTATTTTTGTGAATTTGACACACTTTTCTTTTATAGCAAAATTCTTTTAATTTTATCCAATCATTCTACTTTTGTCTTTCTAAATTCAATTTTATCCACACATTTCATTCGCCTAAATCCAAACACATAAAACTATGGTGGCACCTCCAACGAAACTTATTACAAAACTCAAACCAACTTTACCGTTTCACTACGACAACGTCATCGACTACCACTAGCCCAGCTCTTCCTTCCAAGTACACCACTTAATCTAATCTTAATACTCCGTATTAAGTATTAACCCATCTTACAAAAATACTCACACCAGCAGTAGTTCATTGATGGTAAAAAACCTGCCATTGTTTATCTCAATTTTTAATCAATAATATGAACGTTGACAAATTATGTGGAATAAAATTCTATAATCTGAAGCATTAATCTTCTAGCATTACACACGTACCGTATTATGAATTAAGTTGCAACAGGTGTCATCTCAATTCGATGTCACCTTATTTTATTTACTAGATAATACATGTGCGATGCATGAATTATGATCGAAAATAAAAAAATAATATTGTAATCATAATTTTAATATGTAATAATTTTTTTATAGATTTTATATGAGAATTACACACAATGCAATATTTAAAATGAATTAATATATTTATTAATATTGTAATATATTTATTTTTAAAAATAAAAAATTGAGTCAATCTTTGCTACTATATAATAATTAATTACTCTCTCCATCTCAAGTTAAACTGCACACTTTCCATTTTGGTTCGTCTCACCATAACATGCACACTTTACATATTTGGAAATGTAACACTTAATATTTATGATCAGAAGACCATATTACCCTCTCTTTTATCTGGGCTCAGCTGACCCAATTAAAAACCCTAGTTTATTTCCTTTTGCATCCTCTCATTCATTGTGTTTCTTTCCCCCCATATCCTTTCCTCTCTCATTCATTTCCTCCACCGTGGATCTTTTGCCTCCGCACTGCTCTCCTTCAAAATTCACGACAACGAACCCCACACCCAGATACGACGATTGCAATGACGGAGGTGGTGACGGCACAGAGGCAGAGGCAAGTACGGTGACACGCGACACAGAGGACAATAACATCACAAAGGACGGTGATGGTGTGAAGGGCGGTGAAGGAGGTGACGACGCGGAGGCGGAGGTGAAGACGTTGACGAGGAGGCGAAGGCAAAGGTAGAGGTTCACGGCAACGACGGAGGTGGAGGTTCCCGACAGCGACGGAGGTGACGGTGATGAGGGAGAAGACTCGGTGATTTTAATCTGTAAATTTTTAATTAAATTTTGGTCCTAGAATTAAGAGAATTGAGAAGGAGCTGTATTAATTTGTTTGTTAGTTTTCTGATGTAAATTGAAATTTTAATTGTGTTCTTGGTGGTGGTGGTTAGTGGTGTTGGGTTATTGTTTGTTTGGTGGTTGGTGGTTGGTGGTGGTGGTGGTGGTGGTGGTTGATGAGTGTTACTAGTGGGAGATAACAGAAGGACAAAATAGTTATTTTGTAGGGTCTAAAATTTTGAGTTTAACTCCCTCTCTCTGTAGGTTAAGCTGAGACAGATAGAGTATTTATAATTAAACAAATATTATATATGTGTGTATTTTATATAAAAGAATTAACCGTTGTATAGAAATGCTTTACGTAATCCAGTGCCCCCGTTGCTTTCATTTCTTGCCGGTTCTCAATAGCATCGCCACTTTTGTTTGACGTTTTCAGGGCCAACTCATTGTCATAGTCACAGTTGTGGCAGTGGTTGGAGCTTGTCGGTGGTGCTAGGTGAAGGACACCGGCTCGACGCCGTAGTTGTCACAAATTTGGGATTAGGGCAGGAAGAATGAAGAAGTCTGAGGCAAGGAGAGGCGGAGGTGAAACAAAGAAGACAGGCGGATAGGCGAAAAGGGCAAGACATAGATGTTGAATAAGAAGGGCATTTTAGGCATATCACATTCCCCAAATTAAAACGTGTTTTTTTGCAAGTTTGGATGGGACAAAGGGAGTACTATTTTTTAGTATACTTATATTTAGTTCACTTCAAATTAATTTAATTCAGATAAATTCTAAAGTCCATACTTATATATCAAGGACTCTCTTACATTTTTATATTAAAATACAATTTATTACTTATTAACTTAAAACATATGGTATTAACTTCATTAATTAAATATATAAATTAAAATTATTGTAATTATTACTTAAGTTAAAATATTAGAGTTTGTCTCCCGCGAGACCATGTCACATTGAGACCAATGACTAAATTACATATGTAGAAAATAAAAAAAATATGAAAGCTCAAATTCGGGATCAAAACATAAATATTAAACATTTGGAGTAAACTTTAAAAATGTAAGAAACTTCAAGGGTTAATATGTAAATTTTTAAAAAGCTACCTTGTTCTTCGGTGAATCCTTCTCTGCCGCTCTACGTTGTTCCGCCGAGTTCATTCTCACCGGTTTTTCACCGCGCAACCTTCTTCTCAGTCGTTCCATCGCCACACAACTCCATTCTCTGTCGAATTCGTCAACCTCCTTCTCCACGAGACCGGAAACCCCCTACCCCAACGTAGTTTAACCTCCATAATCGTCGCTCCTTCTCTGTCTCTCATTCTTCGTCGTCCTTCTCTATCTTCACCGCTCTTTCTTCTTCGTTCCTTTGTCCAATACGAACTCGATCTCCCGGTCATCCATAGTTCAACTCTAATTTTGCATCGTCAAAACCGATGAATTTCATCGTCATTTTCATCGCCCCCAAATTTTGCACTGAATCTGGTTCAATTCCACCTTAGTTTCTGTTGAATTCAAGGCACTGGGAAGATGAAGAAACACGTCGGCGACTGTAAAATCTGGCTAAATTTCTGGTTCAATCCGGGTTAGGGCAAAACTCATTTGGAAAAAAATTAATGGGACAGATTTATGTCGGATTTGGGCCTAATGTATAGGTTTTTGTTGGGCTAAATTGTCATTGAGTTTTATTCTAGAAACCCATCATATTTAAAATAGATAAAATCAATTTTAAATAGTTTAAAAATCAAATTAAAACATTAAATGTAAATATAAAATAAAAATGGTTAAATATCGAATAAAAATATTATCAAATTTAAAATACATTAATTTCAATAACATCAAATGAATATGGTTAAACATTGAATAAAACATTATATCATATTTAAATAAAACTGATTAAACATCAAATGTAAAACATCGAATCAAAAAAGTAAAAGTACATTTGGAATATTAAAAAATAAATTTTAAATACATTAAATTTTTTAATAACATCAAATAAAAATGGTTAAACATCGAATCAACATTATATCAAATTAACAGAGTAAAACATTGAACTAAAACATTAAAGTACATCGTAATTCTATAAAGATATAAAACATGAATTTGAAAAAATTGAATTGTCATCATGATTCTATAAAATAAAAAATAAAAAACAACAATAAAAGCGTCATCCTAATTCGTAGCCCGTCCTTATTTCACCGTCGAAAAACTTGTATTCCATTCCAACGTTTTCAATCCCTAACTTTTATTTCACCGTCGAAAAACTTGTTCAAATTTGTCATCTCCACCACTGCAAAACCTTGTTTCCAAGCGACGATCTACAACACCCAAATTCAGGGAAACCCTGCATTTCAAACCGGCGAAATTAACATAGGAAGGAGGCTGATATTGGTGGTGAAGAAAGGAGGTTGAAAGAGGCGATAATTGAAGAGAAATGAAGTTTGAACGTTTTCAAAAAATTGGCAGGAAAATCGCAAATCCGATCGGTTCGATGGAGACGACGGAACTTGTAATTTATTGCAGTTTAACCCTCAAACTTATATTAACTTTTTAAATATTACCTCGAAAAAAGTTAGTCCTCCGTTCCAGCCAAGATTGCACTCTTGCTTTTAGCATGCTGTTCAAAAAACATGTTTGACCGTTAATATGTTTATGTACATATAATAACGGTAAATAAAAAGTTGATAATTAAAAACTATAAAAACTATATTTGTTACGACGAATTGAACAATATCACATATGATAATATTGTTGTTCATATATCTAATCAAATATACAGTCAAACTATGATAGAGAATAATGTTTAAAAAGTAAGAGTGCAAGTTCAAATGAGACAGAGAGAGTACTCCCTCCGTTCAGCTAAGTTTGACACACTTTTCAGTCAACTTTCTCAAGCCACGTTTAACCATAAATTTCATGTAACATATAATTAGTAATATTATCATGTAAGGTATCGTTGGATTATATGTAGCATGTACTTTTCAAACATTAAATTTTTACATGATATTAACATACGTAGCAAAAGTTATGAATGGTCAAACATGCCTCGAAAAAATGAACTAAAAAGTGTGCCATAATTAGATGAACGGAGTGAGTATATTAAATCGATCCAACTCCACTAAAAACTCTCATAAATTGCAATTTAAACCGCAATCTCGCTATAAAACGGTTTTATACGAGACTTTGTCATAATAATACCATAGTTCCCAAGAAATACCCGTAGTATGATCACATATACATAGACTAACTAGCCTATAAATATAGGCCCTTCATCTCGGTAAAAAAAGTAAAATTATTTTATCTCGCTCTTCTATGCAAATTAATGTGGCAGAATAAAAATGTTGAAAAACAGAGATATTTTATGAAAACAGTGCATTAAGTCATAAAATTGTTGAAATTAAAGAAAATAGGGATATTATGAAAATTTAATAACATATTCTTTGTTATTTTAAATAACTTTTAAATTATATCATTTTTCTAAAGATGAAAGACGGAAAAGAAAATTGTGTAATTTTAGTTGGACGAAAGAGAGGAATATTACGTATCCTTGTACTCCCTCCGATTCTCTAAGAGTGACACCCTTTCTTTTGACACAAATATTTATGAATGTAAAATTAGCGGTTAGAATTCATTGAAAGAGTAAAAAGTAAATTGAGTGGATGAAAATAACTTAAATTTGCCAAAAAAGGAAGTGTGCCAACGTTAAAAAACCATCCAAAAAAAGAAAGTGTGCCAACGTTAAAAAAAACCAGAGGGAGTACGAGTAATAAAAACGCCTACCAGAACCCACCTGACCCGAAGGCCGAAGCAGTTAACAGTTTATTATGCAGTCAATAGTCATTAATACACAGAGGCTGGAAATTTGTTTGCACCCACTTCACTTGTAAATTGCAATATTTAAATAAAAGAAAAAACCGAAAACACACACACACAGAGACACAGAGTAGCAGGACAAAAAAGAAAAAGAAAGAGTAGTTGGTTTAGGTTAGTTGTCCTGCGCTGCTTCGCTTTTTGTTTATTCCTTCCTCTTCACCCATCTTCATTCTTCGAAAACCCTCCTAAAAATTTAAAAGTAAAAAATTAAATAAAAAATATATGCTGCGGAAAACGGAGGCAGATTGCTTCACTCTGCAGATCTCAGCCGCGCAAATGTGAAGAGATTGCTGTCAATTGCGGATGAGTTTAGTTTTTTTGTTGCATTTGATTCAGCAGCTACTTGTACCAGGGACAGGAGTGGAAAATGTCCGCGCCGCTTACGGCATTTGAGCGCCCCCGTATCGGCGCGTCGAACACGGTGTGTTTTTAGCCTTTTTCTTGGCGGTTTAATTTGGTTTTGTGTGGCTCTAATTGTTGATTGACTGGCGTTTGGTTTACATGCGTGGACGAAATTAGTTAGATAGAGAAAGTGAGGAAAAACAGGGGGAGAAAGGTTGGTCGCGTGAAGTCAAATGGAGTAGAAAATATGGAAAATGCGATGCATTAAGTTAACAGCTATGTTGAAATTTGGAAACTTGTTGAATTTTGCTGATTTTATGGGAGGTTTTCCAGTTGGTGTGGAGTATGAGATTGATTGCCAAATTTATTGACAATCTGCGTTGCTAATTGCTACTTCCCTTTTCTGTGTAGATAATTTGTATCATCTAGCAAAGCTATTACGATAAAAATTGCAGAAAAACTGTAATCTGCCCTGCTGCAGCTTCCTGGCCTTAAGGAACCTTAAAATTTTCTGCAAGATTGAATTTTTGAGTTGTTTTCGGTAGCCCGACTAATATCCACCGAGTAATTCCATAGGCTGAAGCTGTATGGTGGATTATTTATCACTAAATGATACAATTTCCAATTTTTACTACTATTATTGAACACCATTAATTCAACCCAATTTTTAACATGCCAATTTTTGTTTTCTATTTATTCCTTCCTTCTTATATTTTCGCCACTGTCCAAGTGCAATAAACCTGAGTAGAAAGTGAATAAGTTTAAAGGATTCAAAACCTGCTAACCTTTTTTATTGAGTACATTTTTAATTTTGTTTTATGTTAAACTGGGTCGCCAATCTTGAATTACTATTAGGCAAGAATACTAAGAAAACCACGCAATAAACGCGATTCTAACGTCAAAGATGCATGAAATGTATGCTGTAAAATTAGATTGAAAAGGATAATTAAGTTGAGAGCTAAATTGAGTGGAACGTGTTTCATGAAATTTGGACTCACCAAAATCTACATTCTTGAATTTTGGAAATCATTAACCAGTTCATGGTATCTGTAAGTCAGAGCTTATTATCATTTTATTTTTGAAATACAAATCAAGGTAGCAACTTGAATCAAATTATTTTCAACATTTTCTATCTTTTCAAAATGCTACTAGTTTTCTAAATATGAAAATTTGTTTGATGTTGGGGACAAACTCTGATGTGGCTTAACTAGGTACCTAGTCACATTGTTGCTTTGTATTCTCTTTTTTAATACTAATGCTAGAGGTGCACCATGATGAAAACAGTAGATGGAAGCTAGTAGTAGTTCTGGACAGTGGGTTTCCTGACTGTTGCTAGTCTGCAAGACAGCATGATCTTGATTAGCAGTTCCTTTGCAATGAAGATGTTGTTCTTGTTCCTTTTCGGTTTCATCAGTGTAGGATTGTATCTTCTCAGTCACATCTACACTATGAAAGAAAATACTATTTACTGTCTGTTCTGTTCATCGCATTCCTAAAGATGAATAAGAGGAAGGTGTGGGGTGGAGGAGGTGGATGAATGGCTTTTCATTTTAGTTGTTTCATAAAGCGCCCCTATTATTTCAATGGTTAAAATGTCGTAAGTTGTTCTACTAATTTGCATCTGCTGATTATAGTGAAATCACAGTATTGACTTATAGCTGTCATGGATTGCAGGTTTTCAAGAGTGGGCCACTGTTCATATCCTCAAAAGGTTGGTGCAACTGTGCAAGATTCACCAAATTGTCACAGCATAGTGTTTAGAATGGTTACATTTGCTGGTATCAAGCTTAATATATTATCCTTACATGAAAGAACATAGGCATGTCTTGCGCAAGCAGCTAAAGGTTATTTAAGCATAGCAGGTATTGATAGGATTGTACTATATAAATTAGATTATAATGGCATCTCAATGTGATCTAGAATTTGAGATTGTGCCCTCGACTGCTACATATGGCTAACAATTACCATGTAATTCATTAATTTTGCGGAATCTATCCCTCAAAGATATGGTCTGTCATCAGTTTTTTATTTATATTATTACATTCCTATGGTGACTGAAGTCTTATTTTGTTCTAAAGCTATTATGTGCATAGCAGCACACTATAGTCAGAGAAAACCAGAACAGATCATGTCATGAACAAAGGGTTTTAGTTCTATTGAATGGTTTGGATATGCATCACAAAATTTTCTGGGGGGCACACTTTAGTAGTTTTCAGGGTGTTTTGTCTGGTAGATTGGACACAAGCTACAACTGTCTTTTCTAATTTTAGTTATAAGAATAATGTCTTCCATGGGGATAGTTCATTATCCAATGCAGTTTACAATGAAATTGATTCGTTTCTAGTGACATTCTGACTAAGCAGTTGTCTAATTGAAAAAAAAGGCAAAGTACTTTGTCCAAAGTTTTCCCCTGCACTTAAAGAATCAGTTAAGATTCTGTTAAACAGTCATAAGATCTTAAACTAGCTGTATACATAAGGAAGAAAGTGTGTGTAGCCCCAATTAATGATAAAGTTAGAGAACCATGTTCTAGGTGGTTCGGACATGTGTAGGAGTTATAATTGTTCTTGTACGGCGTATAGAAATCGAAGAATCATCCACCTGAATCAAATGAGGATTGAGGATGGAAAGAACTACAAGGAACTAAAAGAAGTAATTCTTGTTTAAAATTGCTAGAGCAGGGTTTCGCTGGCTTTAAAAGTTGGTCTATCTTGGGTTGCTCTTTGATCACAGAGTTGGTTTCATTTAAAAATAAAAATAAATTCTTGGGTAGCTGGAAAACTTTGTTCTTGTGAAATGTGATATGCTACACTCTAGTGGAATGAACTTTCTGTAAAGATCTATTAGTTCTGAAAATCTGAGGATCCAGGATTCGTGGTTGAGACCAAGGGATTGACTTTAATAGTTTGGTCTTGAAACAGTGCGCTAAAACCATATGGGCAATCTATGGTCATTTTTCTTAGTTTATATCTCTCCCGCAGTATTGCTTAATATGTTCTGAATTTCTTGCAGGTTTGGGATGGAAGTCTTGGAAGAAGCGTTGGTTCCTTCTTACACGGACATCTTTGGTTTTTTTCAAGAGTGATCCAGTTAGTGCAACTTTCCTTTTCTGGATTACAGGAGCCTGTTCTGTTTTTGAGTTTCTTCTTCATGTAGCTCGATGAATATAGTGCAAGTAGTGTGTTTATGTTGTAGTCTTCTTTTTGATGTTAAAATACAGTCATATTAGATAAAGAGTCTGATTTTGGTCCATGGGTAATGGAAGTGGAAACTCTATAGGTACACAAAGTTTCATGGTTGAAAGGCCTTTGTGTCACATCGTCCCTGCATGCCTTGACTTCAAGTAGTTCATGAGACCTTGTATTGTTGACTCCTTTCTCATCTAGTTCAGTAAAGAATTAGGTGACATTTGGTCTTGTACAATGGAGTCGATTCTCGGAAGTTGTGCCGGTCATGAGGATGCCTTAGTTACTAGTTTGTGTGGTTCTTAGTCAATCAGATTATATTCCTTGTATGGTTTCCAAACCTGTGTTAGTTTTCACTAAGTATTGGTTACTGTCCTACTAATTTAAAATTGTATATCTGGTTTTATGTTAGGCAAGAGCATGTTGTGTATTATCATCTGGTAAAAAATAAGTATGCATGGTTTTATTATGAAGATGATTGTAATGGACAACATTGCTGATAATGAGGTAGAACTGGTGCGAAGTGACAGTTTTAAATTTGTGAAAATATTCAACCTTATGATGGAACAAGATTCTGTTTGATCCATTTGATTGGTTATGGAGAATGTTCTCGCAAAAAGACAAAGGGCCGGCAACACAACTTAAAATACATTTATGCATAAGTTTTTCATCAGTCACATGGCACTTATATTTTCAATGCACTTCTAAAGTTTTTATTGTTTAACACACATTCCGAAAAACATTTTTGCAGACAGATACTTTCTGAAATTTGAATTAATCTTGTAAACAGTAGAAAATTTTACTGGGCTTATTGATTAACTGAAAAGAGAATCTCATCCATGATATTTGTTTTGGCTCACTATAATAACTATTAACTAAATAGGCTGTATGTGTTATGTTCCCCCCGTAATCATTGACGGGTATTCTTTATTTTACCAAATATAGAATTCTCAATGTATTTGGTAAACTGGTTTTTGAGATTGTGCTTTCTGTCACTTAATCTCTGTGTATGGGCCATGAGCTCAGCTTATGCATTAATTGATGCTGCACTTAATTTGTGTCAATGTCTAAATGAATGATGGGCCTTGTTTGCATCTTAAATTAGACTTATATATGGAGTTATAGACAACAGACTCTAATAACTTTTAAGGCTATGATGGGCTCTGCTTCTGGCATTAGCTTCAGTAAAGTTCATAATTTCTTTTTTGTTTGTTGGAGCCTGCGAGGATCTAATAGTAAAAGTGTGGATGCAGTCCATCTATGTCATTTGAGCTATGCTGATGGAGAAAGATAAAATGTACTGTGAAATTCTTGAAGCTTGCAACAGTTTATATTAGATATTGATGTAACCTTTCTAGAAAGGAACCTCTTGGTGAGGGCAGAAATAGGTTTCCTGAATTTCAAGAATCAATGATGAAGAGTTGAACTTCTAGCAATGTTGGGATGCTGAAATGGGAGTTCTTGGTTCATTCACTAGCGTGGTACAGATATTATAGTAGCATTTTATTCTTCTGGAAAATGGATTTGTAAGGTTTTAATTGCTATCAGAAGGAGAAATGTTTATCTGGTCAAGAAAAATAGAATTTTACATGTCCATTGGGAGACTTTTATCGCTGTTATGGTTTCATTTCTTGAATCTTTTCTTAAGACTAAGTTAAAAATTGGTGGGTCTAAGCCAAGTATCAGAAACCCTAATGATATGCAGTGATAGAGAGTCTTTGAGAATGCTAACTGCTCGAAATATTAGGTAGGATAACAAATTTGTTTAGCCTTAATAATGCGTTGGCATCACCTTCAAATATGGAAATTTTCATCTGATACAACTTTCTACTTGGTGAATTTTTGTTGACCCAAGTCTAGCTGGCATCAAGACTGACTTCTTGTATCAAGGTTTCTTAATTTGTCAAAAGATAATACAGTGCTTTAGGAGATGTTGCTAACACTTAATCTCAAAATTAGAAAAATTCATTATTGCATTACAAGTTCCAAACTTTCAATAGTAGAAATATAGGCCATCTTTGATGGGGTGAGGCATGAGTTTAATCATGATGTGAATTTCTACAGGTCATTGTATAAAGAAAGTTGAAAAATATTTAGGTGACAAATGGTGGGAAAAACTCTAGTGTGGTTGGAAGAATAATCATGTTTTTGATTAGCTCTTGATACGTAAAAGATTGGACTCTATTTCAATTTAATTTTTTCAATCAAAATCCTCTCATTAAAGTGGACATTGTACCACCAATAGACATACAACATCACTCTCACTTGTAGTCCCATAGTTTAGAAACCTTGACTCGCATCCAAGATGAAACTCATACCGTCATAGTGAATGTGGACGAATAAGTGAGAATCTGAGGTCTTGCTTTTGCACAAGTTTAGATGCATCGCGTCATGTGCTTTTTGTGGAATTTTATTACTGCGATGTGCATAGAGTAAAAACTATAAATGGGAGCATAATGTGAGATTATGATATCTATGAATCAAGTAATGATTGTAGATGAATTTTGTTTGGTGCAGTTATCTTGATTGAAGTTTACATTCAACCTTTCTTTTTCTCTGCAGAGTGCACTTCCTCAGCGAGGTGGTGAAGTTAATTTAACGCTGGGGGGTATCGACTTGAATAACTCTGGAAGGTAGATGGACTAACTACTTAGTACTAGAGTAGTATGATGAATTGA
>JAULKM010143977.1:0-17956 GCA_032355605.1 Rubia tinctorum | reverse complement strand
AAACTTTTGTGTGTATGTAAGTGGTTATTGTTGTATTTGATTCAATGATTTTCAATTTGAAAGGTATCTAATTAAAAGTTCCCAACGTTTTTATCCAACGTTTTTGAAGGTGCACCCCGCTTTTGAATTCCTGGCTTCGCCCTCATTTGCCTATTTAAAGAAGCTGCATATCTTGTTTCCAGAATTTTTTGCTGCATTCTGTGCTACTAGATAAGGTTTATTATTGCTATACTATTTTTTGCTATGCAATTCTTCCTTCATTTGATGCCTACTTGAGTCTATATAAAGTAATATGATGAATATATCAGTGAAAGCGGGTTTTGGTTTCCGACCTTTGGGATGTGTCATGAATCACATTAATCAAGCTCGACAATAGCTGTTTCAGTATTGAAATAAAAATATTTTAAAATACTCCATCAAAGTGTATATGGATGTATCATAGATGCGTATATGCATACGCACATAGCAATATATCATGCCATTACAGTGACCTAATATACACTCTCTTTTTCTTTAATTTTTTTTCTGGATTACAAAGACTAGCCTTAACTAAAGTGATCAATTTGTACTACACATTAAGAGGAATTTATAATACCTCAAACATAATATTTACTGTTAGGCCTATTTTAGCCCAACAAACATGAAGGAAATGGTCAAACATAACGGCCGTATTCATAGGCACCTAAAAGGTAGAGTTAAAGACAAATACTACTAGAGATATTCAGGTATAAATACGAGGCATGTCTACATTTTAGGATTCATTCTCTTTATACGGTGTTCATACGGTAGATTGACTTAAGTATCAGAGAGTTTTCCCCTGTGACTTCTCGGGGCTTGTTTCTTTGCAAATCGTGATCAAGGGACTTGTGGTGCAGCTTAATCAGTTTTGAGATGCATCAATTGACATGGCCGGTGGGACCGATTAAGTTAGATTTAAGCCTCTTGGTTTATTTCCACTTCCATGATTACTCGAAGGAGTGAGATGTTGAGGTTCAAGGGGACAGGCGATGGTGACGAGGTACAATCCCCGTACAGGAGAAAAATTAAGATGGTTAACTCCCCGAATTCGTAGAATGTTGATCATGAGATGGTGCAAGTCTCTATTGGAGCTACTTCGACGCCTATCGAGGGGTCTCGAGTCGATGTGGCATGATCCTCGAGGCAACCAGAGGTTAGTTAAGAGCCTGGGGTAGAAGTTGGGAACACAGGCCCTTTGTAGAACCCACCAATTGGTGATGAGAGAGATGGGCATTCTACAGAAGTTTACATCGAGGCTTATGAACGGACTCTCAGGGCTAATCAAGACACAGGAGCGGTGGGTTCGCAACTTGATTTGGTGCAGGTGGCACAAATTCTGGTAGTAGCAAGGTACCAGATTACTCCTCCTCCGATGCCAATGGGGTCATCGAGGGGCATGGTGCCCTCGACAATTATGGAAGTGCTAGTGAGGTATGTGTCTCAACCCATGCTGTCATTCCCATATCTTGGATATTTAGGGAGGTGGCTCAACCACAACCCCAACCCTAATTTCCATATTACACTCAAGGGATGGTGTATCTGATTCCCTCTTCGATGCCAGTAATCCCAACGGTTACTTTCCTTGGATTCAAGGCTGGATATATAATGGTGTCTTTGATGGGGATCCAAGGATATAGTGGTACAAGTTCGCAGATCCCACACCTGGTTAAGGAACTTAGGGTTTTTTGAACAACCTCCGATGCATTTGGGAGCCATGGGACCCTGGGCAAATCCTGGTCACATGGGTCCCCTATCCATGTATCCGACCCCATATAGAGGGATCCCTCAAGGTTTGAATCCACTTAGAGATCCACTAGCAGTAGGATTGGGATGAGACACTAGAGATTCACTGAGAAGAGAGTTGGACAAGTTGATTGGGCCAATAGGGTAAGCATCATGTTCTTCCTTTAGTTTGATGGTCGTGGACACAAAGCCCCCGGAGGGGCTTCCTACATACGGTGGAGATTTGGATCCTCGGGAGCTCATTTAGATGTTTCTGAGTCTTATGAATTCACGAGATTTTGATGAGAGTTTGACGTGTAAGATTGTTGGGATTTACCTTCGAGGGAAGGCTCAAGAATGGTTTAACAAGTTGCCTAGGGGTTCTCTGCATTCTTATCGAGATTTCAGTGGCGCTCTTCTAATTCAGTAACCTCAAAAGAAAAAGTTCACTAAGACTTTGCCCGAATTGTACCAAACCAAGCAGAAGCTAAGGGAGACTACGAAGGCTCTCTATCATTGATATGTGGATGAAAGTTTGAAAGTAGTGGAAAGTACAGAGAATGAAGTGATCCAGGGGTACTTGATAGGGATGCATGGTGTGGAGTTATATAATAAGTTAACTACCAACACCCCTCGAACCTTACAAAAGCCACAGGAGGTTGTTAAGTAGTACTCGAAGGTAGAGAAGGTTGGTAAGAGAATGAGAGAAGGCTTGGTTGATAAACAGGGGAAAGTTAATAATCTTCGTGGGAAGAAACTAGTGAAAAGATCTAGGCCCAGCTCAGAGAGGTATACACCCATGAGAATATCTGCGACACAGACTCTAAGTATACATCAGGGTGTGTTTCAAGAACCTCCGCCTATGAGGGGTGTTACCAATGTGATGGCAAAAATAAGAGCTAAGAACATGTTTTGTGACCACCACAAATATTATGGTCACGATATGAATGATTGTAGCCATCTCAGGATGGACATTGAGATATGTGCAAGGGAAGACCGACTTCAAGGCTTGGGACCTCGACGTGTGTTGGGAACCCCCAAGGCCAAGGAATGTATGTCGGGCTTGGCAGTCATACATGAGGAATTATCAGAATAATAGGGGTAGAGCTAATAAAAGAGCGGATAGAGGACCTCGAGATCAAGGTCCAAAAAGATGAGAGGAGTGACCCTGTGATCAATCGGTTGGGAATTAGGAGAATAGAAATGGGGATAATTCGGTGATTCATAGGGTGATTAATGTGCCTAAGGGGATTATGGGGGAGAATTATTCAAATACGGTTATGAAGAATGATTCACGCCACAATCCTGCCACGACATAAGAGATTTTGACCAGACTAGACAATAACGTTTTCAGAGGCAAATGCGGTTCCGAATCAAACTCCACATGCTAACCCCATGGTGGTCTCAGCCGTCATTGGAAATTAGTTGGTGAAAAGAGCATTCATTGATGATTGAACTGGTGTCGAGGTAATGTTTGCAAATTGCTTTGATCAACTCGACATAGGTTATAACGATATGAAAAACTGCTTCGAGGTAATGTTTCCTTTTTTGGCTAAGAAGTGTTCAACTACGTCAGTGGTGTTGTAGTTCAGGGCCATTCTATGGCCCTCTATGTGTTTTATCTAGGATGTTTGTTCGTGTGGAGGGGATTACATGAGTGAATTTTAGGAATAACTTTATGACTTCTTGGAATTGTTGTGCGAGTAAAGTTTTTGGAATGCTTGTATAAATTTTTGGAATGGTTATGTGAGTTAACCTTTTGGAACCGTGTGAGTCAACATGTATCCAATTTATATTACATGAGTAGCTCACATAAGTATGGCTGATACTATGTTATATGTTTGACTTTACTTTTTAGCATGTATCTCATTTATGTTATATGAGTAACTCACATAAGTATGGCTCATATTATGTTATATGTTTGAATTTAATTTTTGGAATGGTTGTACGACTTTACATCTTGTAGATGCCACCAAAACGTGGAAAACTAGCCACGAAGACGAAGCGACAAGCACCGCAGAAGAAAGTTGTTGCACCACCTGAGGAAGACGCATGAGAGCAAGAACCACCAACCAAAAGGATTCCATTGAATATCCAGTTTGAAAATGAGTGATCACCGCAACATGAACCAATAAAGGAAGACAATATTGAGGGAGACGAAGGCGGTGGGTCAGAGGACGAACCCCAAAGTTCCAAGGGAGATGCGAAGGGATCCTGCAAGGGGAGGAAAGTGAATAAAGAGGACAACGACTTGTCCAAGGCGGGAGGTAAATATGGTGAGGAATTTGACAAGTTTGAGATAAAAAGTTGGTGCAGGCAGTGTGGAACAACGACTTGTCAGACCGTCATGCTTGCAAAGGAGAGCAATCCTGTTCCTGTTGCTTTCCGGCTCCACGAGAAAGAGGTGAGTTGCACAAAGAATCGGACGACATGGATGGCCTACGGGAATTACGCATTCCGGCATCGCATAAAATTTGGGTCATGAGAATATTAGATCGATGTCCCGGACGATGTAAAGGAAGAGTTATGGAAGGATGTAATGGTAAGCTCTTTGATTAATTTTTGAGCATTTCCTTCTTCATTTCTTCCGTTATGAACACATGATTAAAGTCTCCCTGTGCATATCTTTCATTACAGGCAAGCTTTAGTATTGAGAACACATTAATTGAAGTTCAATTGCAAATGTTGAAGAAAGAAGTGTACAAGAAGGAAAGAGACCAACATAGGAATTGGAAGACAAAGGTGGCAAACAAATACACATATAACGTGGACAATGGACTTAAGAAATCGAGAGTTAAACCATGGAAGAAGTATAAATGGATAGATGAGGAGGAACATAATTTGTTTGAGAGAAGGTTCCAGACAGATGAATTCCATGTATTATTTACAAAAAATTAGAATATGAAGCTATCTATATATGATTATTGGATTACTGTCTTGATTAATATTTTTGATGCTAACCCAATCCCTCACCTTAGGTGATTCAAAAGAAGTCAACTGAATATGCGTCGACAGAGGAGTACACCTACCACACCGGGAGGAAAGGGAATCGAGAAGTCGTAGATAAGATTTATGCACAGCTTAAAGAAAAGGAAAGGAAGAAGCTGTATGATCAGGGATTCACTTGGGAGGATATTGAGAAGTAATAGAAGAATAAGTAATTTAATCCGGACAGATCGCTTGTTTACCTGGAGGCCAACAAGGACAACGATGGGAAGTACACCTCCAACAAGTTCCAGAGAATTGCTGCGGACGTCGTAAGTTCTTTCAATTGCTTCAACGTTAAGAAAATCTAACATTTGTTTCGACCTTTTTCATTCATAAATTTTTATTTCCTTTACGCCACAGTTGAGATTGAATGAGGAGAAGGATTGAGGGACTTTGGTATTGCAACCAGGTGAGGACATTCTCATTATGGCTACAAATAAGAAGGATCACCCGTGCTGGTACAGGGGGACTCAGACTGGACTGCCCACATTAGTGGCGGTTCCTCATCTCAGCCGTAACAAGTGCGACAACAATTCCTCGAGCAAGCCAACACCACAGAAGAAAGCATCAAACGATTAACCGGTCGTTAAGGCCATAGTGTCATAACTTGAGCAACTAATCAAGGGCTTCGCAACTGCAGGCGCTATACAAGTCCTGGCAGGCCTTAATGATCCAAAGAATTTCATTGAAACAACCATGGAGGACTTTTCTACCACTGCGTTAAAGTCAGGTGGAGAGCCCAACGATGGAGAAGGTGATAAGGAGGTATGGCCACATAAATAAATCTACTTTCTTAATTAATTTTTACATCATCAATTCTTTACTATGGAGTAAATATTTTCCGCAACAATCTAACTTGCAGGATGGAGAAGATGTTACCTTTTTATGTTAAATACGTTGTCAGTAAGAAGCACATGGTCACACATGGGTTGCAACAAATTCCTTATCGTCAGCATAGCCAACAAGAAGGTGTGGCTCATGTTAGAATTTGTGAGCCAATCTACAATCTTAGAGCTGGATTGCCCTCAGCAGACCTCCATTTCGGCAACGTTGGGGAGGCACTGGATAGTGTGGTCAACTGGCCATTCTATTTGATAGGAAAGGGAGACGAGCAACCTAGTGAGAAAGATCTAGAAGATGACTACAATGAATTAGGCGACGATGATGCAGAGATTCAGATTCCCACCGATGATGAGGTAACTTATTGTCACACTTTCAATATCATTTTCATAAAAAAAATAGAATCACACGTGTTGCTTCCCAAAAGTATTAATAATGAATTTTTGGAACAGGGTATGACAAGTACATCTTCGGGCAGGCGATCCCACTCGAGCATAATTCAAGCCGTCATCAAGAGTGAAATTTAGCCAGAAGTCACCTAAACATGTGCTTTACTATACCACACCCAATTGATTTTCAAGCCCTAACTTCATAAATATCACCGACTCGTAAATTAATTTCTTGTTACTTGTTTGTCCCCATATTCACAACAGGCGAAACTTGAAGGATTTCCCGCTGATAGAGAGATTCATCATCGATTGCAATGCGGCTATCATGGAAATGATAAAGAATAATGAATACATGTTCTTCCCGGTTTTCCGTCCATTAACATTTGCAGTTAAGTGGAGGAATGGAGTGGGCATAGATGTTCTGGTCGAGTTTGGCAACAAGCTCAGAAACTACAACTTGATGACCTTGATCGATAATGCACAAATGGATGTGTGGATGGGGTTATTTCCTGACCTTAAATATTTATTAGTATTTTTAATCAACAAGGATCGAATGTGTTAATTGTCCTTACTGTAACAGGCATCTCTGAGACAAAGTGTACAAATCAAATGCCAGCAACATCCAATTCCAAACTTCAAGCACCGGAAACTTGACCGATATCGACAAGGAGGTCGAACAACGTTTCAACAATATCTGGAACACAATGGCTACAACAGACGCTGATTTCTACATTGTATCCTTCTTAAGATTGTAAGGCTTTTCCCCGGGTTTACCAATTACGTTTCTAACCTCTTCCATTTCATTGTTTAATTTGTTTCCTTTTCCCGATCATTGGTACCTCGTCATTATCCATCCGAGCACGGATGGGTTTTTTACACTAGACACACTAACGGGGGGTATGAAACCAACCAACGTGGTCAAGAATAGGGTGATTTCCAGGTATTATGATAAATAAATTTGATGATATATTACTGTAATTTACTTTCATGACAGGCTGCTTGCACGTACCAAAGGGAGAAGAGGAAGACAGAACCAAGTCCCGACTACACATGGAGTATCAAGAACATAAAGGTAAGTAATTAAATCCTAAAAATCAATTCTGAAACATCATTTGATAACAAAAAAAATTGTGACGAATTGTGCCATTTCCATAAAGTACCAAACTCAGCTTGGTTCGTGGCAATGTGGGTACTCCGTCATGCTGTTCATGGAATAATTGGTTCTTCACGCAACGTCAAACAATATCCTTGAGGTAAAAATCACTTGGAACAAATATAATAATTCATAATTACTACCATCATAACTGTAAATTTCACAGATCTTCCCAGAGGGCCAATGGCTATACCATATTTACAAAATACAAGTTGTGGCGGAGAGATGGTGTGGGGTGTGGATCAATGAGTACCACCAACAGGCAAATACTTCGTTGCAATTGCTAGATAACAAGAACAACATCATAGGTTGACTATTGATTTTTTTTGCTTTAAAATATTGATTTTGTGTATTCGGTTTAAGGTCCAATCCTTAGAAAAATTGTGTGGTTTTTTAGATTGGTGTGCATGCAAGGTTCTTAGACATTAAGATTAATTCCTGATTTCCACGATCAATAATTTCATACATTTGTAGTTGTTTAAAATTTGTTGGGTTCAATTTATCGTAGTCTCAATTCTCTTTATCTAGCTGTAAATGCCCCAGAAAATATCTATGAGGGCCCACTTAGAAACAAATATATCGTTGAAAAAAATAATACAAAGTTACACCGGTAGAATTCCACAATACCGATGTGAGAAAATATGCACCGCAAATTGAATATTTAAATACCGGTGTAACCTCAAATTCAAATAGAATCGAAAATTTAAATAAATTATCAATGTAAAAAACCCTGATGCAATTGCAATATGCCGGTGTAGGTTTATTCTTCATTATACAGGTGCAAGTGTATTTTACAACTATACATCGGTACTGATCCCAATACCGGTGCAAATGTACAATACTAATAAACATCGATATTCTTCACTGTACTGGTGCAATTGTGGCTATGCCCCCCTAGCATTTGAAACATAACTACAACGGAAATTACTGTATACACTGGTCTAGAATTTTGCAGTTCCTCATTGTAAATTTTGTATTCATATTCCTAGCCCCTGCACAATATATCGGTGCATAATAATTCATACACCGGTATTATCCTAGCGGTGCCTTTGTAACGACCATATACACTATTATACTTACGCACCGGTATTTTGAGGGGGAGATTTTACCGGTGTAATTGACCATGTAGCAGTATTGTACAAAGGTTGGGATATGATCCTACTTTGAATAAATCTACAAAGTTTTTAGCATATTGAGTTAAAGTGTGAGCTACAATGTTTTCCTGCCACCCAATCCAGATTAGTTCTTGATAATTAAATTTAGGAACAAGAATAACTATATCTTCGATGATGAGGCCAAAGTCCAATACATTTTCATTTTTATTCTTAACCGCAGTAATCAATATTTGTGGATCTCCTTGAATTCTCTCTAATGGAATGCCTTTTTCCAAAGCTAAGGTTAATCTTGTTTGAAGAGCAAAAGCTTCTGCCTATTTAGGTGTATAATTGAGTGGTATGTATTGCGATCCTCCGTACACCCATGAGGCCTCATAGGATTGTATGCATCATCCTAGACATGTTCGATTTAAGGATGTGGCTGCATCGAAGTAAAGAATGTTGCCATATGCCGTCATATGGGTGTTTTGGCTGTGATTCTCATTGATAGATACCACTTTACTATTGATTCTTTCCAAATAAGCCAACATTCTTATGGCATAGATAGCACAATGATAAGGTTGAAGCTTGTGGACTTCTCAGTGCAGAAGTTTATATCCTTGGAACCATAGTTGAGATAAAATGTTAGTTGCAATTGCCATATCTTGTGACCTCAGTTCTAATATTAAGTCATAGACCCACAAACTCGCATTTTGTAGTTAGCATGTGAAGAATTTTTTTCATGCACTACTTGATGCGTCAGTGGGCAGTGGAAGAATAAATGCTCAACAAAAATATCTTCCATGGAGAAACTCAAGCAGCATGATTCAGCAGGTATATATCCTTGAATTACATTAATTGCTGATGGCAAATTATTTTTGCATAAAATCCACATGAAGTGCTTGATTTTCGATTGTATTGTTGGAGGCCATATCTTTCTCCAGTGTGGGGGTTTAAACGGCTTGTTGCCATATTTCTAGCAAAGGCAAAATTCGAAGAGTTAATACCCAAGTTATAACCGGATTAGACCGTGTACTTACCATCCTCCAAGGGGTTTCCATATTCATCGGTCTAGGGATCGGGGGTTTGTACTTTTTGGTAATGATAGAATGAGATCTAATTCCTCTTGATTGAAAGTGTTCCGTACAAGCTCTTCGTTCAACCTATTGCCATTTTTGGACATTAGATGAGATAAAGTAAAATTTGCAGAATACTCTTCTGGCTGTAATGTGGGTTTTAACTTTCCAATCTTGGGAGCCATATATTATTCTTTATACTTGTATCGGATCCAATCCAATCCTTATTCGAATCCCTTTGAGTAATAATTGCAGTCCTTTCAAAATTGATCTCAAGGCATACGACGGGTCTCATCCTAATTTTGCATCCAGAAAAGTAGATGATGGGAAATATTTGGCTTTCATAATCTAGGTAACAATGGAATTTGGCTTCTCTATCATATGCCATGCTTGTTTTCCTAGCAGAGCGGTATTGAAAATTTTGATTTCTTTGATGATCGAGTCTTCCATGCCCTTTGGTGAACATAGATTAGTCCGTTCAGCCCAATGAGTTTTCTTTTTATGTGGTGTACTACCCCACCAATAGTGGCTATAGAACTTATATATATCATCTATAAGATTATCTCAGAGCATAAAACATGACATAGTATAGGTGGGGATTTCTTAGAGCACTGACTTTATGAGAATTTCTTCCCCGCCTTTGAACAATTGTTTATTTTCCCAGCTTTCAACTTTCTCTTGATTTTTCTCTTGTTCCTTCTAAAGCACCGTATTTTGAATGACCAAAGACTATGGGGAGTCCCAAATACCTTTCATGGGTTACTGTTTCAATCATTTATAAGGTTTCAAGGATTTGAGCTCTTATGTGCTCCTGAGTATTGAGGCTAAACATAATTGAGCATTTGTTTAGATTTATCTTTTGACATGATGCTTCCTCATATAATGTCAATATATCTTTTAGCACCTTGGCCTCTTGGTTAGTTGTTTCTCCTAATATCAAAGTATCACCCGCAAATAGAATACGTGGGAAAATATGAGCCCCCCTTGCAATTTTCACTCCATTTAGTCTTCTAGTCCTTAAAATTGTTTTAATCATTTGAGAAAAAACTTCCCTGCAAATGATGAACAAGTATGGGGACAGAGGGTCGCCTTGCCTTAGTGCTCTAGAGGGCGTTACTCTTCCAAAGCATTTTCCATTAAGAATGAAAGAGAAGTGTAATATAAAAATACATTTTTCAATCAAGTTTATGAAAGCTAGATGAAAGCTCATCTTCTCTAATATTTTTTAGAAGAAAATTACATTCAATTCTATCAAATGACTTGCTCATATCAAAATTAATGGACATTTGACCTTTTGTCCTGTCATTCTTCTCTTAATATGGTGATAAGCTTCATAGGATTTTATGATATTGTCTGTGATCAACTTTTTTTTTAACAAAATCACTTTGATGGCTCAACATAATTGCATACAAGACCACTTTAAGTTTGTTTACTATGCATTTTGATATTATTCGATAGACCACATTGCATAAACTGATGGGTCGGAATTGGGTGATGTTCTTCGCCTTCTTCACTTTCAGAATGAGCACCATGTCCGTATCATTTAGATTGCTCCAAGATCTTCCTTCATTTCAGTACCGTAGTGCTTCTTATGTAACCTTTGGACCCATAATACTCCAGTACTGCTGGGCATACCATCAGGTCCTGGTGATTTGTTTGGTGCCATACTCTTGAGGGCAACCTATATTTCGCTCACCATAATGGTTCTTTTGAGATTTTTGTTCATCGTTGATGAGACTTTTGATGATATTAGGTCTGCCAAATGATCCACTACTACTGGAACTACTACAAACTAAGACTAATGTAACACTTTCCTTGCAACACTTATTTAAAATGTTACAATAACTTATAAAGTGTTACTCAAACTTTTAAAAAGTGTTACATAAGTGTTACCTAAATTTTAAAAAGTGTTAGGCTAGGTCTAATGTAACATCACCTAAAGCTATACTTATAAAAATGTTACTTTAGGTGCTATTGTAACACTTTAAACTATTGCAACACTTTTACAAGTATTACCTTAGGCGATGTTACATTAGATCTAATGTAACACTTTCTAAAATTTAGGCAACACTTTTCAATATTTATGTAACATTTTTCAAAGTTGTAAGTAACACTTTATAAGTTATTGTAACAATTTATATTAGTGTTGCAAAGAAAGTGTTACGATAGCTCTAATTTGTAGTAGTTTGGAGATGGATGAGAGCTCCAGAAAAATGTCTGAAAATGATTAGAGATAATGGATTCCATATCCTTTTCCTTTGTACACCATCTCCCTAATTGATCATTTAATCCATGAATGGTATTTCACAAAAGAGTGGAAAAATCATGTATTTATATCCCCTTTCTCTAGCCAATGTTGTTTTGCACTTTTCTTCCACTGTGCTTCCTCCATATCAAGGTGTTTCTCCAGCTCAAGTTTTAGATTTGCCATTTCTCTTTGCACTTCAGCGGTAATAACACCTTGTTGAAACCTCTGGAGATGATTCGAGGTGTAGTCCTTTTTTTGTACTGATTATAAAATTCCATTCCCCCCATGAAATAGTCCACTTGAACATTCCTTTATTGTTATCGATAGATCTGGTGATGCCGGGTTCCATATTATGTCACCTTTTCTTGACATTTTGAGCATATGATCCAATAATTTTCAAACCGAAAGGGCCTATATCTCATTTTCTATGTCAATCCTTTTATTTTATTACTTAAGTGCAGCAATATTGGAACGTGATCTGACTGATGGCTATACAAGTGTTTAAGCGTTGCTGCAGGAAAAACATTTAGCTACCAAGGATTTTCCACACCACTGTCTAATCGTGCTTTAACAGTGTGGGGATCTTTCCAATTTCCAAACCATATGAATTTGTAACGCTCATATCCCACATCAATTAAGTTGTAATTATTCAGAGCATACCTAATGTCATCAATCTGATTTGAAGGCCTGGGATTGGCACTTTGAAAATCTTTCTGATATAAGACTTATTTAAAATCTCCTATGGGTGCTTATTTATGTTTAACCCCTATGGGTGCTCATTAAAATCTCCTATGGGTGCTTATTAAAATCTCCTATGGGTCCATTGCAAAGAGTGGGAAAATTGCACCAAAAATATGGGTGCTTATTTGTGTCAGGTTCACCATAAACACATGTACAATGCCAAAGTAAATTTTTGGTTCTTCAACAGTAAAGTCAATAAAATTAAAAGAGTAACTCAAAACAGAAATTCCAAATCTTTATTCCAAAGCAACACAAGACCCTCTGAATTGCCTGCAGATTCAACAAAGACTCAGTAAAAGTCTAGAGAATCATGTATGCCTACTAACTTATTTGAAAGACATTTAGTTTCACAAAATAAAATTAAATGTAGGGAAAAATTTGCGGAGCAGGTCTTGTAGATGTCTGACTGCATGAGGGTGTGAAAGCGCACAATAGTTCCAACTAAGAAGACTCATGGGTGTCGACGTGGCTGGTTCCTGCCAGTCACTGCCACTGGTCCAAATGCAGGTGAACCCATATTAAACTTATCTCTGGATGGAGAAAAAAAACTTTCATCATCTCTGTTTTCTGCTTTTTCGGATCCGGGACATCTTTGTTTTCCATTAACCCTTCAGTGATTTCCAACTTCCGTTTAAAAATAATGAGCTTGGCTTGTGTAAGGGGGTATTGGGCCACCATAGGCATTTCAGTCTATTTTCCTTTTGCTATTTTTTCTGGGCTTTTATCCAGCATCTGAATTCTTTCAACCGTCCCATCACTTTTATACCTTGTAATAATAATCTTCGCATCTCCAAAAAGCAACGAGTTCAGTGAGCTAGGTGGTGGACTGTAATAATGGATCATTGGAAGAGGGGGATTTTTCAACACCGATTTAGTCGGCAGCATTCTCTCTGGGGTGATGCTGATTTCCTCCACAATTGGTGGTTTCATCACATCATAGATACTCAGCCTGTCGGTCGCTCATTTTCTGTCCTGCTATTTCTGGGAGCAAACCATGGCGGTGCGGGCTGACATATAGTTGACGGTGGATTGAGAGACCATTTTATAAACATCTCCCAATCAATGTTTGCCCAATTTCCATTACAAGCTCATTCCCAACTCTTTGAGACATCCTTGTGCCCTCCTCTACATGAAAAGCTCCCACTTCCATATACTGTCTTTATTTTCTACCGCGGTGACCCATGATCTTGAGGGGCTAAATTGAATCAGATTCATCTTCCAAAGGAATCTCGATTATTGTTGGTATGCTCTTAAAACCCAATGGTGGCGAACTCGGGTAAAAATATTCACTAGTCTTTCCAAGAGACATTTGATTGTTGGTCTTTGTTGGTGTTGATCGCAGGAGGTTGATCGGGTGAGCGGACAATGACTGAATGAGTGATTTTTCATAAGCTGCAGATTTGATCGGCTGGTGGTGGTGATCATTGATACACAATGCATCAGCCCATAATCTTTCAGCACTAGCATTGGACATAAATGTGGAGTCATCTTATTCCTGTAAAGGTAAATAATCTTATCCAACTTATAAACCATTAGGGTTTTGCTTAAGCGTATTTATGACTAGCTGTCCCTCTTTATTTACGAAAAAAGTTCCTACACAATCCACTCCCTTAACTTTAAGTGGAATGTAATTATTGGTGGTCCTACTATAACGCCCTGTTAATGGTGTAATGATAGGAGAGCCATTAGCTTGATTTGTGGGAGTTTGAAAATTATTATCTGTTGGAATTACGCCTTTGGCGCTCTAGTCACTAGAGTTCCCTGTCTATTTTAATTTCCCGGCGTGATTGTTTCTGAAACTGGTGGTATGTAAATTAATTTTTCACGTTCTTCCTTCAACCTTTCTTAGTTAGAAACCCCGGGTCCTCCAGCGGGTAAGGTTGATCATTCTCAAAACAAGGCCAACGTCCATAGCCCATCGGCATGAACGAGTCTCGTTGTGAGGTATCCTTCATTGGGCACAGTCTACCCTCGAGTGATCCAAGCAGCCACACAGTTCACAAAAAAAGTAATCTCTCATATTTAAAGTAGAACTTATAATCACACTCTCATTGTGTGGTTTAGTGGTAAGTCAAACTCTCTATAACTGAGAGGTCTAGGGTTCAAAACACACCCCCAGCAAGAATGTGAATATTAGAGCAATTTCTTGATGGGGATTACCCAGCGTTATGGGACTGTGTCGGTAGTCCCCGCTGTGGTTTCCCAACCCGTAGGTGGTCAATGATGGTGAGATTGTGGTGGTTTCGGTTTTGGTGGTGGCGATTCATTGGTGGTGCATCGTTTGGGTGTTCTCTGAAGGGCGTCCCTAGCTATTCAAATGGATGAAGTTTCAGGCTCCACTGAGCTGCAACAGATTCAATGGTGGTGTCTCTTAGTTAGGTCCTAGATTAGGATGTTAATATGTAATTGGTTGCTTGTAATATTTCAAAAAAAGTGAGTAGAACTTATAATCAGTACCTTTGAATTCAACTGTGATTACTCTTTCTAATGGCTTATAGGCATTGATTTCTTCCCCTCAACTTTAACTTCTTTCCCATGCAAGAGACAAACTTGTTTTTGGAAACCTTCACAAAGTCTCCAAGATAGTCTCGAATCATGGCTGCCATGTCTGGTGTCATTAGAATTAGCAGGACGTCATGGATATAAATCCAAATGGAAGTCTCCGCAAAGTAGAGATGGCGGAGAAGTTTAAATCCACCTGTTTCCACAAATATAGACAGGCGATGCTCGAATGACCAGGTTGAAGAGTCAATTACCTTAGACATATCCTCCAACTTTTCAAAATTTGAACGAGGTCTCTGGTATCCTTCAACTTTTCCATTGTAATTCCACGCTCGTTTCATTGTGGAGATCATGTAATCAACTCTCCTTGACTTCTGGTTGAAAATGTTCACTCCTACGAAGTATGATTTGGGGCTATGGTTTTGTTTGAGGTCTCATCAGACATACTAATTTTTTCATATTGGGCTATCAACTCATCTCCCTTGGCTACGGCAGTGAGAAAATCTATATGGCAGATTAGGAGTGTAGGGAAAGTGTGGTTGTGATGAATGAAATTAGTGAGAGCTGGAGGGTACTGAATACGTGAATATATAGATTATATTGTACCCCTGGGATACGATGAAAGATGGTATCCCCAGGTACATCCGATATTTAATATAGTCGATAGATATCTGAACCTAAATAATAGGGAGTGAATTTATTTTAATTAAAGTATTATAATTACCTCATTCATTTACTGGGGATACAGTAAAGAATGTAGCCTCAGTCTCAAGATTTTCGATTACACTTTTGTGTACCACTATGTGTTACACCAATCGAATTTTGTCATGTGTCAATCCTAAATTAACTAATATTAGTTTAATGATTTTTATCTAATTAGGAGGGATACATGACAAAATCTGATTGGTGTAACACATAGTGGTGAACAAAAGTGTAACTGAGAAAATGACACATTTACTTTTTCGAAGCCAAACAACGCTAACATTCTGGCTTGAGCTCGTAGCCATGGGATTTTTCATCAGATAAACGGCACCGGAACTAGTACCGAGGCTTCCTCTGTCGTTTTTGCTGCCTTTGTATCACATTTTCTAGATTCTGCAGGTGCTGCTCCTTCGACGCGTGAAGGAGACACGTGGACCACCACATGCGACCGTAGTGGCAATTTTGGGAGCATCAGAAGTTCCTCTAGAGGCTCAGATTCAGGTTCTTAAAAACATAGGAATCCAAAATGCCAGCTTTGCAATGTTTTTGGTCATATGGCTCTGAATTGTTTAAAATACTAATTTGTTGCTCATCATTATGACACTGCTAATTAGCTGAAGCATTCCAGTCTTCAGTCCCTCTTGAGGATACAGCTGGAACTAATTCAGATTGGTATATAGACTCTAGAGCCACGAATCCTATGGCTTCTTTCTCTTTGGGTCTTGACAGAGTTGTCCCTTATACATGTATTTGTTTTGTTACTATTGGTAATGGTCATCCTATTTCTATTACTCATGTTGGGCATCATATGTTTTCTCGTAACCTCTTATTATCAAATGTATTGGTAGTTTTCAATGTTACAAAAAAAATCTTCTAATAAGCAAACTCACCAAAGATTTAAATGTTGTGATTTCTTTTAATGAGAACTCATTTATGATTCAGAAACTATCCTCCAAGGAGGCCGTGGCCCGAGGACGGTGTAAGTGTGGTTTGTATATGCTTGACCAGAATGGTAATGCTTTTGTTGCTTATGTTCAAGCAAATAAACACATAGCTTCATTTGAGATTTGGCATGTGGTATACACCTCCCCCAGTCATGCGGAGTCCAAAGTAAAGATACCATCCCCGATCTAGCGAACCAAGTAAAATATTGTTTGCTGCAGAAGAAATAGGACCTCGCTAAAGAGAAGCGTTGTCTGCCGAAGATAAAAGAGAACCTCGCTAAGAGCAACATCTTGTTTATAGTGAGCCAACGGGAGTGAACCTAGAAGAAGGAATGATTCTCACCTATAATCATTCCACTAAAACCATGATATATGAACATATCCCATGACCTACAAGGATTTCGGAATACATCAGACACAAATAAGTGATCTAAACAATAAAAAAGGTAGCGGCATCTTTCCCAGAGAGTACCCAAACTCCCCGAGACCTTATTCTACAGGTCTCTTGGAGTTAGCATGAAGTATTAGGCCGATTCCAGACAATATAATGGTACGGAAGAAACTCTTCGCATCAGCATTCTAAACTGGACCATGCCCCCCTTTTTTGTATTTCACTTTTAAAAAAGTTGAACTATGTTGAGGTCACCCCTTTGTTGCCTAAACCCTCACTTTGTTCGCCTTATGAGATGGTTAAGGGAAAAAGGCCTTCTTTTGTGAACAATCCCAGCCGAACTAAGTCCTTACTTGTTTTGGTACAATGTCATTTGTAGGTGTCATGCTCCAGTTTTATCTGAAAATGGTTTTCCTTATATTGCCATTTTGTTGATGATTTCTCATGATTCACTTGGTATTATCCTTTGAAATGAAAATCAGATTTCCTTGAGATTTTTCTACAGTTTCAAAATCGTGTCGAAAATCAGGTTTCCTGCTCCATTAAGGTGTATCAGAGTGATGAAGACACTGAATTCACAAATGCTCGCATGCAGTCTCATATCACAAGGGAATTTTTCATCAGATATCTTATCCGTCCACTCCGGAACAAAATGGTAGAGCAGAGTGCAAACACCGTCATGTAATAGAAATAGGGCTATATATACTTTTCCACTCTCACTTACCACTATCATTCTGAAATGGTGCCTTCGCCACAACTACTTATACCATTAAGAGACTTTCTACTCCTATTCTTCATAACATCTCACCATATTTTCTGGTATTTGGTCGCCATCCAGACTACTCCAATTTTCACCCTTTTGGATGCAGAGTATATCTCTTCACTCAGCCTTTTGCCCCATATCAATTATCCCCTTGTATCGCTCCATGCATTTTGTTGGATACAACTCGTTGTATAAGAGTTTGCCTTGTCTGGATCCAAGTACTAAGAAAGTCTATCGTATTGGACATGCTCGCTTCGATGAGACTTCATTTCAATCTGCCATTGATAATTCTTCCACCGCTAAGGATTACATGATTCAATCGGAATACGTTTCAACTTGAACCCAATTCAACCTGAAGTATAATCAACTTGTAACCGATTATAAA
>JAULKM010143967.1:0-14781 GCA_032355605.1 Rubia tinctorum | reverse complement strand
CCCCCCCCCCCCCCCCCCCCCCGGAAGTGTGACGAAAGAAAAGGGTTTGAGGACCCATTTGAGTTTTTTTATTTGTTCGTAATTTACATATAAATGCTAATGGTTTTTATATATTTGTTTGTCCTATAACATTAATTTACTTGTGACATTATCATACTATGACAATGCATGACATCTTGCTAACACCAGTTCTCTAACATTAAAGGCTTCTCGACGTTTAATCAATGGTGTGAGTTAAAACTTGATGACTTTAGACCTGACCAATTACTTACAATCATGTAAGGGATATTTTAATCAATAACCAACCTTCACAGCCGCTTGTTGTATTTATTTATTTGAGGTCGATCTTGACAGGCCAGGGAGTCGATAAGTAGTTTTGTAGGAGGATTATTTAAATAGTCTGGATTATTCAAATATTTTTTCATTAACATATGGTAAACACATTCGAACTCTACATTATTATGATATCATTTGGGTAGGTACACTCCAAATTTTATAGGCATATAATGTAAGTGGTTGAAATTGAGAATATATTGTGCATGCATGGATTTTAAAAGGGTCACAACACACGCACAAACTTTCTATTACACACACTTTTATTGAAATTATTCTAATATACTTATAATAATTTTTTGATGAAATGTGAAATTTATTTATTGGAATATATGATAGGCAGTCAATTTATGAATATTGTTTTGCAGGAAAACAAAAATTAAGTCCCCCAAGAGAAGACAACTTTACAAGCAACATTAGTCGACGGTTGCGAATGGATTGAATTGTTTAGAACAAGTTTGCAATCAAACCCTAGACCAAGATGAAATATATTTTGATTAAGTTTTTCTTAAAAGAAATGAAAATACAGGCGGGTTCGAACTGGGTTTTTTAAAATGTTGTAAAAATGCAGATAGATTGGGTAAGTACATACCAAAGATAGGGATAGCGGCGGCATCCATGGGAGCTGCGATGGCAGTGACATGTTGTCGTTATTGAGATGCACCGTAGGAGAATGAGAGAGTTGAATAGCACCCCACTGTGATTGGTTTAGCTGCCAGAGCGTTAAGTCTATGTAGCAATGGTAGTGACAGCGACAACAACAGAGAAAATCAAGGAGAATTTTCATTCTTCCGTATATGCTTGTTTGGGGATGGAATATAGGAGGAAAGGGTTTTTCGGGGAAAGAAAAGTGCCACGGTAGAACTGAGAGGAAGGGTCTGTTTGGCTCTTTTTATTTGTTCGTAATTTACATATAAATACTAATGCCTCTTATTTCTCGCTTTGTCCCACAACATTTATTTACTTGTGAAATTATCATACTTTGACAATGACATGACATCATGCTAACATCAGCCTCAACCATTAAATGTTTCTCGACGTTCAATCAATTGTTTAAGTTTAAATTGATAATTCTACACCTGACCAATTACTTACAATCATGTCAGGTAATTTTTAATCAACATGCAACCTTCACAGCCGCTTGTTAAATTAGTTTATTTGATGCCGATCTTGTCAGACGAGAGAATCGATCAGCAGCTTTTAGGAGGATAATTTAAAGGGTCGGAATTATTCAAATAATTTTTCATTAACATATTGTAAACACATTTGAACCATATATTAATATTTTATCATTAAAGTTGGTACACTTGAAATTTAAAGGCTTTTAATGTAGGTGGTTGACATTGTGCATATATTGTGCATGCACGGATTTTAAATGGATCACAAAACATGCACAAATTTTCTATTACGCACATTTTATTGAAAGTGTTTTTAATATGCATATTACTTTTTTTAAAATAAAATGTGAAATTTATTTATTGGAATATAAAATAGTCTGTCAATTTATTAATATTATTTTGTCAAAAAACTAAAATGATGTCCCGCAAGGGAAGACCACTTTAAGAACAAAATTAGACGAGTGAGATGGTAGAATTAGATAGTTTAGAAAAGCTCTCAATCAAACTTGTGCCAAGATGAAATAGAGTTAGTTTAAATTTTTCTTCACATAAATGAAAATGCAGGTGGGTTCGAACAGGTTTTTTAAAAAGTTTTAAAAATTCACACACACACACACACACACATATATATATATATATATATATATATATGTATAAAGAGAGAGTAAGTAGACACCAAAGATAAGGATGGCGGTGGTGGTGGCGGTGGCGGTCACTGAAGCATTGGTGTTAGTGACAGGTTGTTGTTGTCAAGGTGCGGCATGGAAGAAGGAGATAATTGAATAACATCCCATGGTGACTGGTTCAACTGCTAGAGCCATTGAGCCTCTTTAGAAGTGGTGGTGGTGATGATAGCAGCAGCAGTGGAGAAAATCAAGGAAACTTTTGCACGCTTCCTTATACGCATGTTCGGGGGAGGGGAAGAAATGGAATATGCAAGGAATTATGGGGGGGGGGGATAAGAACCACGATGGTAGAAATGGGAGTGAGGGTCTGTTTGGCTCCTTTTTATTTGTTCATAATTTATATCTAAATACTAATGACTTTTGTTTCTCGGTTTGTCCTACAACATTAATTTAATTTTGAAATTGTGGCAATGACATGACATCATGCTAACATCGATTCCGATTCTCGATGTTCAATCAATTGTGTGATTTTAAAATGATAACTTTACACCTGACCAATTACTTACAATCATGGAAGTGATTTTTATAATCAACATGTAACTTTCACAACAACTTTTTAAATTAGTTTATTGGAGGCTGATCTAGTCAAACTGAGGAATTGATATGCAACTTTTTTGGAAGGTCATTTAAATAGTTTGAATTAATTATACTGTTACAATGACATGACATCATGCTAACATCAGTTCTTCAACACTGAATGCTTCTCGGCATTAATCAATTGTTTAAGCTAAAATTGAAAATTCTACACTTAGTCAATTACTTACAATCATGTAAGGGAATTTTTTAATGAACATGCAACCTTCACAACTGCTTGTTAAATTAGTTTATTTGAGACCGATCTTGTCAGGCCAGGAAATCAATCAGCAGCTTTTAGGAGGATCATTCAAGCGGTCTGAATTATTCAGAAAATTTTTCATTAACATATTGTAAACATATTTGAACTCTATATTAATATTATGTCATTAAAGTAGGTACACTTGAAATTTTAAAGGCTTTTAATGTAGGTTGTTGACAATGTGCATATATTGTGCGTGCACGGATTTTAAATGGGTCACAACACATGCACAATTTTTCTATTATGCACACTTTAATTGAAATTATTCTTATATGCATATTACAATTTTTAATAAAATGTGAAATTTATTTATTGTAATATAAAATAGTCCATCAATTTATTAATATTCTTTTGTAGGAAAACTAAAATGAATTCCCGCAAGAGAAGATCACTTTAAGAACAAAATTAGACGAATGAGATGGTAGAATTAGATTGTTTAGAAAAGCTCTCAATCTAACCTTTACCAAGATGAAATAAATTTCGTTTAAATTTTTTCATAAAATAAATGAAAATGCAGGTGATTACGAACAGGGTTTTTAAAACGGTTTTACAAAATGCGCACACACACACATATATGATAAATAGACACCAAAGATAAGGATGGCGGTGGCGGTCACGGAAGCATTGGTGTTAGTGACAGGTCGTTGTTGTCAAGCTGCAGCGTAGGAGTAGGAGAGAATTAGATAACATCCCATGGTGACTGGTTCAACTGCTAGAGCCATTGAGCCTCTTTAGAAGCGGTGGTGGTGATGATAGCAACATCAGTGGAGAAAATCAAGGAAAATTTTGCACGCTTCCTTATACGCATGTTTGGGGGAGGGGAAGAAATGGAATATGCGAGGAAAGATTTGGGGGGGAGAAGAACCACGGCAGTAGAAATGGGAGTGAGGGTCTATTTGGCTACTTTTTATTTGTTCATAATTTACATCTAAATACTAATGACTTTTGTTTCTCTGTTTGTCCTACAACATTAATTTAATTGTGAAACTATCATATTGTGACAATGACATGACATCATGCTAACATCGGTTGTGCTTCTCGACGTTCAATCGATTGTGTGAGTTTAAAATGATAACTTTACACCTGACCAATTACTTACAATCATGGAAGGGATTTTTATGGAAGGGATTTTCATTAGCATATAGTGAACACATTCGAACTCTATAATAATATTATATCATTAAAGTATGTACACTTGAAATTTTATAGGCTTTCAATGTAGGTTGTTGACAATGTGCATATATTGTGCACACGGATTTTAAATGGGTCACAACACATGCACAAATCTTCTATTATGCACACTTTTATTGAAATTATTCTAATATGCATATTACAATTTTTCAATAAAATGTGAAATTTATTTATTGGAATATAAAATAGTTCGTCAATTTATTAATATTCTTTTGTAGGAAAACTAAAATGAAGTCCCGCAAGAGAAGCCCATTTTAAGAACAAAATTAGACGAGTGAGATGGTAGAATTAGATTGTTTAGAAAATCTCTCAAAAAAACCTGTACCAAGATGAAATCCATTTTGTTTAAATTGTTTCTTAAAATAAATGAAAATGCAGGTGGGTTCAAACCGGGTTTTTAAATCGGTTTTAAAAATGTATATACATATAGGGTTAGTAGACACCAAAGATAAGGATGGCGGTGGTGGCCACGGGAGCAGTGTTGGTAGTGACAGGTCGTTGTTGTCAAGGTGCGGCGTAGGGGAAGGAGAGAAATGAATAACATCCCATGGTGAATGGTTCAACTGCTAGAGCCATTGAGCCTCTTTAGTAGCGGTGGTGGTGATGATAGCGGCAGAAGTGGAGAAAATCAAGGAAACTATTGCGTGCTTCCTTATACGCATGTTCAGGGGATGGGAAGAATTGGAATATGCGAGGAAAGAATTTTTTTTTTGGGAGGGAAAGAAGAAGCACAATGGTAGAAATCAGAGTGAGGGTCTGTTTGGCTCCTTTTTATTTGTTCATAATTTACATCTAATTACTAATGACTTTTATTTCTCTGTTTGTCCTTCAACAATAATTAAATTGTGAAACTATCATATTGTGACAATGACATGACATCATGCTAACATCGCTTCTGCTTCTCGACGTTCAATCGATTGTGTGAGTTTAAAATTATAACTTTACACCTAACCAAATACTTACAATCATGGTAGGGATTTTTCTAATCAACTGCTTGTTAAATTAGTTTATTGGAGGCTGATCTTGTCAAACCGGGGAATTGATCAACAACTTTTTGGGAGGATCATTTAAATAGTCGGAATTATTCAAAACGTTTTCATTAACATCTGGTTAACACATTCGAACTCTACATTAATATGATATCATTTGGGTAGGTACCCTCAAATTTTTGTAGGCATTTGATGTAAATGGTTGATATTGGGCATATACATGCATGGATTTTAAAAGGGCCACAACACACGCACAAACTTTCTATTATGCACACTTTTATTGAAATTATTCTAATATACTTATAATAATTTTTTTGACAAAATATGAAATTATTTATTGGAATATATAATTGTCAGTCAATTTATGACTATTGTTTTGCAAGAAAACAAAAATTAAGCCCCCCAAGAGAAGACCACTTTACAAGCAACATTAGATGACGGTTGCAAATGGATTGAATTGTTTATAAACAGCTCACAATTAAACCCTAAACCAACATCGAATAGATTTCCATTATGTTTTATCTTTAAAGAAATAAAAATGCAGGTGGGTTTGAACTGGGCTTTTTAAATTGTTTTAAAAAACGCAGATGGATTAGGTATATACATACCAAAGATAAGGATGGCAGCCGCGGCCATAGAAGTTACGATGGCGGTGAAATGTCGTCGTTATTGAGGTGCGACGTAGGAGAATGAGAGAATTGAATAACATTCCACGACGACTGATTTAGCTTCCAGAGCGCTAAGGCTATGTAGCGCCAATAGTATTGGCGGCAACAACAGAGAAAATCAAGAGAATTTTGCATTCTTCCTTATATGCTTGTTTAGGGGTGGAATATGGAAGGAAAGGGTTTTTTAGAGGAAGAAAAACACCACGGTAGAAATGAGAGTGAGGGTCTGTTTGTTTCTTTTTATTTGCTCGTAATTGACATATAAATACTAATGCCTCTTATTTCTTGCTTTGTCCCACAATATTTATTTACTTGTGAAATTATCATACTGTGACAATGACATGACATCATGCTAACATCAGTTCTCCAACATTGAATGCTTCTCGACGTTCAATCAATTTTTAAGTTGAAATTGATAATTCTATATATGACCAATTACATACAATCATGTAAGGAATTTTTGTAATCAACATGCAACCTTCACAACCGCTGGTTAAATTAGTTTATTCGAGGCCGATCTTGTCAGACTAGGGAATCGATTGGCAGATTTTAGGATGATCATCTGAATTGTTCAGATAAATTTTCATTAACATATTGTAAACACATTTGAACTCTATATTAAAACTATATCATTAAAGTAGGTACACTTGAAATTTTATGGGATTTTAATGTAGGAGGTTGACATTGCGCATACATTGTGCATGCACGGATTTTAAATGGGTCACAACACATGCACAAATTTTCTATTAGGCACACTTTTATTGAAATTATTCCATTATGAATATTACAACTTTTTAATAAAATGTGAAATTTATTTATTGGAATATAAATAGTTCGTCAAATATTAATATTCTTTTGTAGGAAAATTAAAATGAAGTCTCGCAAGAGAAGACCACTTTAAGAACAAAATTAGACGAGTGAGATGGTAGAATTAGACTATTTAGAAAATCCCTTAATCAACCCTGTACTAAGATGAAATAGATTTCGTTTAAATATTTTCTTAAAATAAATGAAAATGCTAGTGGGTTCGCACAGGGTTTTTTAAACGGTTTTAAAAAATGCACATATATATAAATAAATATATATATATATATGTGTGTGTGTGTGTGTGTGTGTGTGTATATGGTAAGTAGACACCAAAGATAAGGATGGCGGTGGGGCCACGGGAGCAATGGTGGTGGTGACAGGACATTTTTTTTCATGGTGCGGGGAGAAGGAGAGAATTGGATAACATCCCAGGGGGGCTGGTTCAGCTGCTGGAGCCACTAGGCCTTTGTAGCAGCGGTGATGGTGATGATAGCGGCAACAAGGAAGAAAATCAAGGAATCTTTTGCATGATTCCCAATACGCATAGTCGAGGGAGGGAAAGAAATGAAATATGCAAGGAAAGGTTTTTTTGGGGGGAAGAAGAAGCGTGGCGGTAGAATTTAGGAGTGAGGGTCTGTTTGGCTAATTTTATTTATCCGTAATTTACATATAAATACTAATGTCTCTTACTTCTCGATTTGTCCCACAACATATATTTACTTGTGAAACTATCATATTGTGACAATGACATGACATCATGCTATTATCGGTCTGCTTCTTGATGTTCAATCGATTGTGTGTGTTTAAAATGATAACTTTACACCTGACCAATTACTTAAAATCATGGAAGGGATTTTTCTAATCAACATGCAACATTCTCAACTGCTTGTTAAATTAGTTTATTAGAGGCTGATCTTGTCAAACCGGGGATTGATCTGCAACTTTTTTGGAGGATCATTTAAATGGTTTGAATTACTCAAATAAGTTTTCATTAACAATTGGTTAACACATTCAAACTCTACATTAATATATTATCATTTGGGTAGGTACCATCCAAATTTTATAGGCCTTTAATGTAAATGGTTGATATTGAGCATTTATTGTGCATGCATGGATTTTAAAAGGGTCACAACACATGCACAAACTTTCTATTATGCACACTTTTATTGAAATTATTCTAATATACATATGATAATTTTTTGATAGAATATGAAATTTATTTAGTGGAATATATAATAGTCATTTATGAATATTTTTTTGCCAAAAAACAAAAATTAAGTCCCCCGAGAGATGACCACTTTACAAGCAACATTAGACGACGGTTGCCAATGGATTGAATTGTTTAGAAACAGCTCGCAATCAAACCCTGGACCAAGATGAAATATATTTCAATTAAGTTTTTTCTTTAAAGAAATGAAAATGCAGGTGGGTTCGAACTGGGCTTTTTAAAATGTTGTTAAAACGCAGATAGATTGGGTAAGCACATACCAAAGACAGGGATGGTGGTTGCGGCCACAGGAGCTACGATGGCGGTGACATGTCATCGTTATTGAGGTGCGACGTAGGAGAATGAGAGAATTGAATAACTTTGCACGGCGACTGATTTAGCTGCCAGAGCGCTAAGACTATGTAGCGTCAGTAGTGATGGCGGCAACAGCAGAGAAAATCAAGGAGAATTTTGCATTCTTCCTAATATGCTTGTTCGGGGGTAGAATATGGGAGGAAAGGGTTTTTCAGGAAAGAAAAGCACCACGGTGGAAATGAGAGCGAGGGTCTGTTTGGATCTTTTTATTTGTTCGTAATTTACATATAAATACTAATGCCTCTTATCTCTCACTTTGTCCCACAACCTTTATTTAATTGTGAAATTATCATACTGTGACAATGACATGACATCATGCTAACTTCAGTTATCTAACACTGAATGCTTCTCGACGTTCAATTAATTGTTCAAGTTAAAATTGATAATTCTACACCTGACCAATTACATACAATCATGTAAGGGATTTTTTAATGAACATGCAACCTTCACAACTGCTTGTAAAATTAGCTTATTTGTGGCCGATCTTGTTGTACCAGGGAATCGATCAGCAGCTTTTAGGAGGATCCTTTAAACGGTCTGAATTATTAGGATACTTTTTCATTAACATATTGTAAACACATTCTAATTCTATATTAATATTATATCATTAAAGTAGGTACACTTTAAATTTTATAGGCTTTTAATGTAGGTGGTTGCATTGTGCATATATTGGGCATGCACGGATTTTGAATGGGTCACGACACATGCACAAACTTCCTATTAGACACACTTTTATTGAAATTATTCTAATATGCATATTACAATTTTTTAATAAAATGTGAAATTTATTATTTGGAATATAAAATAGTCCGTAAATTTATTAATATTCTTTTGTTGGAAAACTAAAATGAATTCCCGTAAGAGGAGACGACTTTAAGAACAAAATTAGATGAGATGGTAGAATTAGATTTTTTTTTAGAAAAGCTCTCAATCAAACTTGTATCAAGATGAAATAGATTGTGTTTAAATTTTTTCTTAAATAAATGAAAATTTTGGTGGGTTCTAACAGGGTTTTTGAAACTATTTTAAAAACTGCATATATATCGGGTAAGTAGACACAAAAGATAAGGATGGCAGTGGCGGCCACGGGAGCAATGGTGGTAGTGACTGGTCGTTGTTGTCATGGTGTGGCGTAGGAGAAGGAGAGAATTGGATTACATCCCATGGTGACTGGTTCAGCTGCTAGAGCCACTGAGCCTCTGTTGCAACGATGGTGGTGATGATAGTGGCAGCAGTGGAGAAAATCAAGGAAACTATTGTGTGCTTCCCCATACGCATGTTCGGGGGAGGGGAAGAAATGGAATATGCGAGGAAAGGTTTTTTTGGGGAGAAGAAGAAGCGTGACGGTAGAAATGGGAATGAGTGTCCGTTTGGCTCCTTTTTATTTGTTCGTAATTTACATCTATATACTAATGACTTTTATTTCTTTGTTTGTCCTACAAAATTAATTTACTTGTGAAACTATCATATTGTGACAATAACAAGACATCATGCTAATACCGGTTCTGCTTCTCGACGTTAAATCGATTGTGTGAGTTTAAAATGATAACTTTACACCTGACCAATTACTTACAATCATGGAAGGAATTTTTCTAATCAACATGCAACCTTCACAACTGCTCGTTAAATTAGTTTATTGGAGGTTGATCTTGTCAAACCGGGGAATTGATCTGTAACACTTTTTGGAGGATCGTTTAAATAGTATGAATTACTGAAATAAGTTTTCATTAACATCTGGTTAACACATTCAAACTCTAAATTAATATTATATCATTTGGGTAGGTACCCTCAAAATTTTATAGGCATTTAATGTAAATGGTTGATATTGTGCATGCATGGATTTTAAAAGGGTCACAACACACGCACAAACTTTCTATTACGCACACTTTTATTGAAAATATTTTAATATATAATTTTTTGACAAAATATGAAATTTATTTATTGGAATATATAATAGTCAGTCAATTTATGAATATTGTTTTTCCGGAAAACAAATATTAAGTCCCCCAAGAGAAGACCACTTTACAAGCAACATTAGTCGACGGTTGTGAATGGATTGAATTGTTTAGAAACAGCTTGCAATCAAACCCTAGACTGAGATGAAATAGATTTCAATTAAGTTTTTTATTTTAAGAAATGAAAATGCAGGTGGGTTCAAACTGATTTTTTTTAAATGTTGTAAAACACATATAGATTGGGTAAGTACATACCAAAGATAGGGATGGCGGTGGCGGCCACAGGAGCTGCGATAGTGGTGACATGTCATCGTTATTGAGGTTCGACGTAGGAGAATGAGAGAATTGAAAGACATCCCACGGCGACTTGTTTAGCCGCGGAGCGCTAAGAATATGTAGCGCTAGATAGTGATGGCGGCAACAGCATAGAAAATAAAGGAGAATTTTGCATTCTTCCTTATATGCTTGTTTGGGGGTGGAATATGGGAGGAAAGTGTTTTTCAGGGGAAGAAAAGCACCACAGTAGAAATGGGAGTGAGGGTCTGTTTGGCTCTTTTTATTTATCCGTAATTTACATATAAATACTAATGTCTCTTACTTCTCGATTTATCCCACAACATATATTTACTTGTGAAATTATCATACTGTGACAATGACATGACATCATGCCAACATTAGTTCTCCAGCATTGATTGCTTCTCAACATTCAATCAATTGTTTAAGTTAAAATTGATAATTCTACACCAGACCTATTACTTACAATCATGTAAGGGATTTTTTAATCAACATGCAACCTTCAAAACCGCTTGTTAAATTAGTTTATTTGAGGCCGATCTTTTAAGACCAGGGAATCGATCAACAACTTTTAGGAGGATCATTTAAACGGTCTGAATTATTAGCATAATTTTTCATTAACATATTGTAAACACATTCGATCTCTATATTAATATCATATCATTAAAGTAGGTAAACTTCAAATTTTATAGGCTTTTAATGTAGGTGGTTGACATTGTGCATATATTGTGCTTGCACGGATTTTAAATGGGTAACAACACATGCACAAATTTCCTATTATGCACACTTTTATTGAAATTATTCAAATATGCATATTAATTTTTTTTAACAAAATGTGAAATTTATTTATTGGAATAGTAAATAGTCCGTCAGTTTATTAATATTCTTCTAAAGGAAAATTAAAATGAAGTCCCGCAATATAAAACCACTTCAAGAATAAAATTAGATGAGTGAGATGTTAGAATTTAATTGTTTAGAAAAATAGTCAATCAAACCGGTACCAGGATGAAATAGATTTTGTTTAAATATTTTCTTAAAATAAATGAAAATGTTGGTGGGTTCGCACAGGGTTTTTTAAATGGTTTTAAAAATGTGTATATATATGTATAGGGTAAGTAGACACCAACAATAAGGGTGGCGGTGGCGGACACGGGAGCAATGGTAGTGGTGACAGGACATTGTTTTCATGGTGTGGGGTATGAGAGGAGAGAATTGGATGACATCCCATGGGGACTGGTTCAGCTGCTAGAGCCACTAAGCCTCTGTAGCAGCGGTGTGGTGATGATAGCGGCAGTAGTGGAGAAAATCAAGGAATCTTTTGCATGATTCCCTATACGCATGTTCGGGGGAGGGGAAGAAATTGAATATGCGAGGAAATGTTTTTTGGGGGGAAGAAGAAGCGTAATGGTAGAAATGGGAGTGATGGTCTATTTGGCTCCTTTTTATGTGTTCATAATTTACATCTATATACTAATGACTTTTATTTCTATGTTTGTCCTACAACATTAATTTACTTGTGAAACTACCATATTGTGACAATGACGTGACATCATGCTATTATCGGTCTACTTCTCGACGTTCAATCGATTGTTTGAGTTTAAAATGATAACTTTACACCTGACCAATTACTTACAATCATGGCAGAGATTTTTCTAATCAACATGCATCATTCACAACTACTTGTTAAATTAGTCTATTGGAGGATGATCTTGTCAAACCGGGGAATTGATCTACTACTTTTTTGGAGGATCATTTAAAAAGTTTGAATTATTTAAATAAATTTTCTTTAACAACTAGTTAACACATTCAAACTCTACATTGATATGATATCATTTGGGTAGGTACCATCCAAATTTTATAGGTATTTAATGTAAATGGTTGATATTGTGCATACATGGATTTTAAAAGGGTCACAACACACACACAAACTTTCTATTACGCACACTTTTATTGAAATTATTCTAATATACTTATAATTATTTTTTGATAAAATATGAAATTTATTTACTGGAATATATAATAATCAGTCAATTTATGAATATTGTTTTGTCGGAAAACAAAATTTTAGTTCACCAAGAGAAGTTGAATTGTTTAGAAACAGCTAGCAATCGACACCTAGACCAAGATGAAATATATTTCGAGTAAATTTTTTCTTTAAAGAAATGAAAATGGAGGTGGGTTCGAACTGGGTTTTTTAAAATGTTGTAAAAACGCAGATAGATTAGGTAATTACATACCTAAGATAGGGATGGCAGCGGTGGCCCATGAGCTACGATGGCGGTGACATGTCATCGTTATTGAGGTGCAACGTAGGAGAATGAGAGAATTAAATAACTTCCCACGGTGACTGATTTAGCTGTAAGAGCGCTAAGACTATGTAGTGCCAGTAGTGATGGCGGAAACAACAGAGAAAATCAAGGAGATTTTTCATTCTTCCTTATATGCTTGTTTGGGAGTGGAATATGGGAGGAAAGGGTTTTTCGGGGGAAGAAAAACACGCGGTAGAATCGAGAGTGAGGGTCTGTTTGGCTCTTTTTATTTGTTCGTAATTTACATATAAATACTAATGTCTCTAATTTCTCGCTTCGTCCCACAGCATTTATTTACTCGTGAAATTATCATACTGTGACAATGACATGACATCATGCTAACATCAGTTCTCCAACACTGAATGCTTCTCGACGTTCAATCACTTGTTTAAGTTAAAATTGATAATTTACACCTGACCAATTACTTACAATTATGTAAGGGATTTTTTTAATGAACATGCAACCTTCACAACTGCTTGTTAAATTAGTTTATTTGAGGCCAATCTTGTTATACCAGGGAATCGATCAGCAGCTTTTAGGTGGATCATTTAAACGGTCTGAATCATTAGGATAATTTTTCATTAACATATTGTAAACAAATTCGAACTCTATATTCATATTATATCATTAAAGTAGGTACACTTGAAATTTTATAGGCTTTTGAAGTAGGTGGTTGGCATTGTGCATATATTGTGCATGCACGGATTTTAAATGGGTCACAACACATGCACAAACTTCCTATTAGACACACATTTATTGAAATTATTCTAATATGCATATTACAATTTTTTAATAAAATGTTATATTTATTTATTGGAATATAAAATAGTCCATAAATTTATTAATATTCTTTTGTGGGAAAACTAAAATGAAGTCCCGCAAGAGAAGACCACTTTAAAAACAAAATTATATGAGTGAGATGGTAGAGTTCAATTTTTTAGAAAAGCTCTCAATCAACCTGTGCCAAGATGAAATAGATTTCGTTTAAATTTTTTCATAAAATAAATGAAAATTCTGGTGGGTTCTAACAGGGTTTTTAAAACTATTATAAAAACTGCATATATATATATAGGGTAAGTAGACACAAAAGATAAGGATGGTTGTGGCGGCCACAGGAACAATGGTGGTAGTGACTGGTCGTTGTTTTCATGGTGTGGCGTAGAAGAAGGAGAGAATTGGATAACATCCCATGGTGACTGGTTCAGCTGCTAGAGCCACTGAGCCTCTATTGCAGGGATGGTGGTGATAATAGCGGAAACGGTGGAGAAAACCAAGCAAAATTTTCATGCTTCCCTATACGCATGTTCGCGGAATGGGAAGAAATGGAATATGCGAGGAAAGGTTTTTTGGGGGGGGGGGAAGAAGAAGTGTGACGGTGGAAATGGGAATGAGGGTCTGTTTGGCTCCTTTTTATTTGTTCATAATTTACATCTATATACTAATGACTTTTATTTCTTTGTTTGTTCTACGAAATTATTTTACTTGTAAAAGTATCATATTATGACAATAACAAGACATCATGCTAACATCGGTTCTGCTTCTCGACATTCAATCGATTGTTTGAGTTTAAAATGATAACTTTACACCTGATCAGTTATTTACAATCATGGAAGAGATTTTTTCTAATCAACATGCAACCTTCACAACTGCTTGTTAAATTAGTTTATTGGAGGTTGATCTTGTCAAACCAGGGAATTGGTCTGCAACTTTTTTGGAGGATCATTTAAATAGTATGAATTATTCAAATAAGTTTTCATTAAAATCTGGTTAACATATTCAAACTCTAAATTAATATGATATCATTTGGGTAGGTACCCTCCAAATTTTATAGGTATTGATATTGTGCATACATGGATTTTAAAAGGGTCACAACACACGCACAAACTTTCTATTATGCACACTTTTATTGAAATTATTCTAATATACTTATAATAATTTTTTGATAAAATATAAAATGGATTTATTGGAATATATAATAGTCAGTCAATATATGAATATTGTTTTGCCGAAAAAA